>JAPQNM010002749.1:40311-42811 GCA_029783475.1 Metacarcinus magister
CACACACACACACACACACACACACACACACACACACACACACACACACATATACGCACACATGTACGTACCCTCATCCAGAATGCGTCCACACCTGAAGTCTCCATTGTCTCTCTCTCTGAAAAACAAACAAACAAACAAATAAACAAACATAAACAAACACGTAAAGAAAGAAAGAGAGAAAGAAAAAGAAAGAGAGTAAGAGAAAGAGAAAGAAAAAGAGAGAGAGTAAGAGAAAGAGAAAGAAAAAGTAAGAGAGAACAAAAATATTGCCTCAGAACCAATCCATTTATTTTTTTTTTTTTTCATTTATTTCTCAAACACAAAAATAAAAAAATATTTATGACCCCCCCCCCCAAAAAAAAAATCTCCTTTCAACATCACTTCCTTCCATGACCTCACGAGACAACTGACCAATCACAAGCCTGCTCTCGTACCCTCAACAGCCAATAGCGATCCTCCGATGATTATAAATATACCCAAACAATTTCCTGTACATTTCAAAACCTCAATTCTGGCTTTATTATCACACCTTTCCGGTTACTCATTGAGGTAAATTTGTAGAATATTAACTAAATCAATAATTCCTTGTATTGTATTAGTCAGATATAGTTTTGTAAGGCTAGAAAACCCGTAAGAGTAAGAGGAAAGGGAGTGTAGGAGTGAGAAAATGGAGTTTGTATAAGAGAAAACGGAGTAAATTTTAAGATTTTTATGGTTAACTATAGTATAAGTTCTTCTCTTTCTTTTTCTTTCTCTCTTTTTCTCTCCCCCTCTTTCTCTACCTCTCTCCTTCTATTCTGTGTTATTCCTTTTTCGTCTTCCTCTATTTCACTTCTACATCCTCCTCCTCCTCTCCTCCTCCTCCTCCTTCTCCTCCTCTTCTCCTCCTCCTCCTAATTCACTTTATTTTCCATTTCCTTTATTATCTTTATTCTATGTTATTTCTGCATTCTTCTCCTCCTCCTCCTCCTCCTCCTCCTCCTCCTCCTCCTCCTCCTCCTCCTCCATGTCCTCCTCTATAATAACATCCTATTTCTATGTTATTTCTGGATTCTTCTTTTTCTCCTCCTCCACCACCACCTCCTCCTCCTCCTCCTCCTCCTCCTCCTCCACCTCCTCCTCCTCCTCCTCCTCCTCCTCCTCCTCCTCCTCCTCCTCCTCCTCACGTCTCCCCGCGGAGGTGAGTGAACGCATCCAGAGAGGAATGTTTAACACCGTCTTCCTCAAGGGGGCTCAAGGTGACTCTCTCTCTCTTTCTCTCTCTCTTTCTCTTTCTCTCTCTTTCTCTTTCTCTTTCTTTCTCGTGACTCTCTTTCTCTTTCTCTTTCTCTTAGGGTTTAAAAGTAGGGATAGAGATTTAGGGTGATATTTTAGGGTTAAGGTTAATTCTAAGGGTAATTCTAAGGGTAAAGGGTAATATTCTAAGGGTGTAAGGTAAGGGTGAGTGACCTAAGGGTAACTATAAGGGATATAAGGAAAATATAAGGGTGTTTAGGGATAGTTATAGGGACAAAGGGTGAAATTAAGGGATGTAAGGAAAACTATAAGGGTGTTTAGGGATATTGAAAGGGACAAAGGGTGAAATTAAGGGATGTAAGGAAATATAAGGGTGTTTAGGGATATTTATAGGGACAAAGGGTGAAATTAAGGGTTGTAAGGAAATATAAGGGTGTTTAGGGATATTTATAGGGACAAAGGGTGAAATTAAGGGATGTAAAGAAAATATAAGGGTGTTTAGGGATAGTTATAGAGACAAAGGGTGAAATTAAGGGATTTTTACCTAAACTGGAATAAATTTAAGGTAATATTTAAGGTTTTAGGGTAAAATTCAATAGTTTTTGGAGTCAATTTTCAAACTTTTTAGGGAATATTCAGTAATTTTCAAGGTAAAAAAAAAAATAATATATATATATATCTATCTTTAGGGTCATTTTTAGAAAGGGAAAGAGAGTTAAGGTAAGGTAAGGTAATTAAGGTAAGGTAAGGTAAGGTAAGGTAAGGTAAGGTAAAGTTTGAGCCTCTCCCAGCTGACACAAAGACCTTGAACACACACACACACACACACACACACACACACACACACACACACACACACACACACACACACACACACACACACACACACACACACCCTGCCACGCCCTCTGTCACCCATATAAGGAACTAGCTTCTATCCTGTACACCAACGCAACCTGTGTGTGTGTGTGTGTGTGTTGTGTGTGTGTGTGTGTGTGTGTGTAACTGCCTTTGTATGAATGTGTGTCTGTGTCTGTGTGTGTGTGTGTGTGTGTGTATGAATGTGTCTCTCGCCCCTCCTTTCTCTCTCCCTCTCTCCCTCTCTCTCTCTCTCTCTCTCTCTCTCTCTCGTTTCCTGCCGCCCACACCACGCTTCCTCCTGACTCTTTAAATGCCCGAGAGAGAGAGAGAGAGAGAGAGAGAGAGAGAGAGAGAGAGAGAGAGAGAGAGAGAGAGAGAGAGAGGTTCTAAAAGATTAAAT
>JAPQNM010002749.1:50311-57811 GCA_029783475.1 Metacarcinus magister
GTTAGGTTAGGTTACAAAAAGAATAGATTTGATGTATGCGATGTTCAGTTGTTTGGATCAGGTTATAAGTGCTTTGCTCTCCCCTTGCGCAATGGTGTGAGGTTATAAAAGTAAGTGAAGGTGTGGTTATTCTTTCAGTTTGCAGGTGGGCCTCAGGTGTGGCGAGGTGCAGGTAAGGCCAGTGTGTGTGTGTGTGTGTGTGTGTGTGTGTGTGTGTGTGTGTGTGTGTGTGTGTGTGTGTGTGTGTGTGTGTGTGTGTGTGTGTGTGTGTGTGTGTGTGTGTGTGTGTGTGTGTGTGTGTGTGTGTGTGTGTGTGTGGGTGTGTGTGAATTCACTTATTGGATACTTTAACTAATCTATTTTCTGTTTGATCTGTTTCTCTTTCAGACTTCGGTTTAGGGAAGATTACGAGAAAGAAAACGTGGTTGGGGATGTTGGGGATGGTGGTGGTGGTGGTGGTGGTGGCGGTGGTGGTGATGGCAGATACTAGTAAGTACTACTACTACTACTACTACTACAATTATTAATCACCATGTGTGTTTAGGTTAGGCTAGGTTAGGTTAGACTATCAGAGCAACTATTACCATGTCCTGAGGTGTTAAGCTAGGTTAAGTTAATGTTAGGCTAGGTTAGGTTAGGTTAGGTTAGGTTAGGTTAGGTTAGGTTAGGTTAGGTTAGGTTACAAATACCACATTACCACACATTTGTACTAACCTAATACCCTTTCCTTCCACCACAGGAGATCCGAAAGATTACTATGACTGCCCTGAGGTACTGGAGCCTGTGTGTGGCAGTGACGGGCACACTTACGCCAACGAGTGCGAGTTGTTAGACGAGAAATACTTCAGCCGCAGCTTTGACCTCACCGTGGCTTATCAGGGGGAGTGCAGGTCTCGCCAAGAAGACCTATATTCCCAAGAGCATATACCAGAGGAGGATAGGGCAATTGAACCACCTCATCCACAGCATAAAGATGGGAAAAAACCTCACCAAGAATCCAACAATTACATGACAGAGCCTCCCCTAGAACCCCTAGAGTACAGAACACAATCTTACCCCCAGGAAGATACACTCGGGGAACAACCTTACCCAGCGAGTAATGGTGTGAAGGAGCCTCGCCCAGAATCCAATGACTACACGACAGGAATCCAAGACTACATGTTAAAACCTCGCCCAGATACCTCAAAATACAAAACAGATCCTAACCCCAAACCCCAAACCTACAAAACACAACCTCTACCACAGAGGACCACCGTTAAGGAGCCTTGCCCAGAACACTGTCTGAGATCGAACTCCCAAACACAACCCCAATCCGACCAAGAGCTTCCCGAGGTGCAAGAATCCGACCAAGAGCGTTCCGAAGTGCAAGAATCCGACCAAGAGCGTTCCGAAGTGCAAGAATCCGACCAAGAGCTTCCCGAGGTGCAAGAATCCGACCAAGAGCTTCCCGAGGTGCAAGAATCCCAAACCCAACCCCAAGAATCTCAACAAGAACGTACTGGAGATGAAGAATCCCAGCCAGCCAGACCACCCCCAAAATATGATTACAGTCATTGCCCACAGCCCCCAGAATGCAGACAAACAACTTATCAAGACCATACTGAGATGAGAGAACGCCCACGCCCACCCAGCCGAACACCACCCCAACTAGAACCACAACCCCAACCACAACCCCAAGAAGAACTCAACCCACGACCCAACGAAAGGCAAGATCAACCCCAACCTCAACCCCAACCCCAACTCCAACCCAACGAAGAAGAAATCACAAGAGAGGTAGAGCCCCCAGTCAATCCCGAAGATATTAATCAACTATATCCTCAATCTCAACCCAATGAACGTGAAAAACCAAGCGAGTATCCATTCCACGGATCCTTAAGCCCCGGGAACATGAGACGGAAAAGTTCCCAACCCCCAACATTCCGTAGGTCGAATGTAACCCCAGAACCTATAGCAGCAAGATGGGGTGCCAACGATCGGGAAATACTCTGGCCAAAACCTTACCCCAAACCCCCCCAGGTAATATGGCCAAATCCTCAACCCCGACCCCCCCAAATAATCTGGCCTAAACCTCAACCCCAACCCCAACCCCGACCCCAACCCCGACCACCCCCCCAAGTATCCGTGACACAAACTATAATCCCACAACGCCCACACCGCCCACCCCACCCTGGCATAATCTACCCCAAACCTCAACCCCAACCACTCCAACCACGCCCACCCCAAGTATCCGTGACACAAACTATAATCCCACAACGCCCACCCCGCCCACCCTACCCCGGGATAATCTACCCCTAAACCTCAACCCCAACCCCCAACCCCGACCACCCCAAGTATCCGTGACACAAACTATAATCCCACAACGCCCACACCGCCCACCCCGCCCACCCCACCCTGGCATAATCTACCCCAAACCTCAACCCCAACCACTCCCACCACGCCCCCCACTAATCTGGCCCCAACCCCAACCCCGGCCCCCCTTTGGCACGCAATACTTCCAAAAACGCAATAAACCTACTCATACGAAACCTCAAACATATAGTAGGAATGACCAAGGGAGAGAATCTAACTACAAGAAATATAGTTATTCTAGCAGGAGGAAAGAATCTGATTGGGCAAAGGCAGACTAAGGGATAATCTATTGGAATTATACAGTAACAAGAGAATTCGATCCCAAGTGATATAAATAGAAGGAAAATAAAGGTTAATTACAACTTCGAATTGGTACACTAGTTCGTGGTACCTTATATACTAGTGCCACATACACACATACATACACACATACACATACACATACACACACTCACTGTTTAATGTGTGTGTTTTGAGCTTGAATTAATATGTTACTGTAATGCAGATAGATGAACACCACAACACTAATTAAATTCATTGTTCTCTGCTAATAAATAAGTAAAAAAAAAATAAATGATGATAATAATAATAATGAAAATAAAAAGTTATATTTTGATTTGATTCTGAATTTTTATCCACATGAAAAAAAAATTATATATATATCTGGATGTTGAAAAAATAATGTAAGATATGTGAAGAAAAAAATAAATATATAAAAATTATCACCTAATATATTCTTTGACTCTCTCTCTCTCTCTCTCTCTCTCTCTCTCTCTCTCTCTCTCTCTCTCTCTCTCTCTCTCTCCGGTAAGTTTAAAAAGCACATCAAAAGGAAAATAAATAACTGATCTAAATGAAAATTACATAAAATAAAAATAAAAAGTCTTGAATATATATATATAAAAAAAAAAATTAGTTGGTATATTTCTAAGACGTTGTAAGTGTGTGTGTGTGTGTGTGTGTGTGTGTGTGTGTGTGTGTGTGTGTGTGTGTGTGTGTGTGTGTGTGTGTGTGTGTGTGTGTGTGTGTGTGTGTGGGTGTGTGTGTGTGATAATATTTTGCCTTCCATTCATTGTTTATACTTACATCACGCACGCACGCACACACACACACACATTCTCTCTCTCTCTCTCTCTCTCTCTCTCTCTCTCTCTCTCTCTCTCTCTCTCTCTCTCTCTCTCTCTCTCTCTCTCTCTCTCTCTCTCTCTCTCTCAAAATATATATACAACCAAAATAAAAATAATACATAAAAAAAACAGTAATACAAACTTTCCTGTATTTTCATAATAGTCAACAGGTACGAGAGTTATGCTAGCTCGTACGTGACCCTATGACGATGTACGATAATTACCAAACGTGTTGAAATGTAAACAAAGGGTGACAAGTACTGACTCACCCTCAGTTGATCACCGAACGTCAGAGGAGAAGGAGGTGAGGTCAGTCTCTGTGTCTGTGTGTGTGTGTGTGTGTGTGTGTGTGTGTGTGTTATGTAATAGATACGATGGAAATTAAGAGAGAGAGAGAGAGAGAGAGAGAGAGAGAGAGAGAGAGAGAGAGAGAGAGAGAGAGAGAGAGAGAGAGAAAGTGAGAGAATAAACAACATAGGAACTTCTCATTACGTGACATTCTAGCTTTTCTCTTTATTTACTCTCTCTCTCTCTCTCTCTCTCTCTCTCTCTCTCTCTCTCTCTCTCTCTCTCTCTCTCTCTCTCTCTCTCTCTCTCTCTCTCTCTCCTGTTTACTCTTATTCTTCATTTCAGATTCTTCCTTCGTTGTCAAGCAGCTGAGAGAGAGAAAGAGAGAGAGAGAGAAAAGAGAGATAGAGAGAGAAAATGCAATCGGGGACTCTGCTTTGGGTGGTGGCAGTGGTGGTGGTGGTGGTGGTGGTGGTGGTGGTGGTTGAAGGAGGTAAGTACTACTACTACTACTACTAACTACTACTAATGATAATAATAATAATAATAATAATAATAATAACAATAATAATAACACCACTAATCTTCTTTTCTCTCCACTACTCTTCTCTCCTTCCCCCCCCCCACACTTATCTCCAATTCCGTCCTTCTCTTCTCCATCTATCTCCAATTCTCTCCTCTCCAAATATCTCCTCCAATTACCTCCTCTATATCTCTCTATTTCCCCACATTCCTCTTCCAATACCCACATCATCTCCTCCCCATTCCTCCCCATTTCCTTCCCCATTTCCTCTTCATTTCCTCCCCGTGTCCTCCCCCAGACCAGACCGAGAGCCCATGTTCCCGTATGTGCACCAGAATGTACTCTCCCGTGTGTGGCAGTGACAACGAGACCTATGGCAACCCGTGTACTCTGAAGGCGGAGAGAGAGTGTACTAAACCTAACCTGACTCTTGCCTATCGAGGGAGGTGTGGCAAGCCCAGAAAGATTGTCAGTAGTGAGAGTATACAGTATAATTGATAGATAAAGTGACAGGTAATGAGACAGGCAGATTGACATGCAAGGAAACAGGTATACAGACACATTGACAGGTAGGAGAATAGACAGACGGATTAGCAGGTAAAGAAATAGATAGATGTACAGATAAATAGACATAGGTAGACAGGCAGACATACAGATAGATAGACAGACAGGTAGATAGACAGATTGACAGGTAAATATATAGATTAACAGTTAGCTAGAGAGACAGACAGACAGATAGATAGATCCACACCCTTTGTTTATGTATGTATTAGCAATGTGATGTATTGATTTTGTTTTGGTATATATAAATAAATTATTTCTTCACATTGCATGCGCCTTAGAATTCAATGACCATATATAAGATAAGGTTTTGTTAATATTTCAACACAACTCATGAAAATTGTTACCAAGGTGTTCTCGGTCATGCTGATCACGATTCTGGAATTAGTTTTGTCATTACTGTAATATTTGGATTTTTCATTTTGTGGCCCGTAATTTCCACCAGAATTGAGGTCGAAAAAGTTTTTTCCCATTTTACTACGTAAATATTAGTCCTACAGGATCCTTGTATAGATGTAAAGTTATGGAGTTTGATAATGTCTATCTCATACTGTCATCAGATTTCCAATAACTCTAATACTTATGAAGAAAATTAAAAGTTTGTGAAAGAAATTAATGTATAATACTTTACACTCCTACATCTATAATTACATTCAAATTCCATGTTACTATAGCTCATTAGAACAAGCGTCTCCTGTTCTTTCTTTTATATTCTATACGTTTTTTACGTAAGCCCCATACATTTCGAGTTATTTTTAAAAATATGATTTATCTAAAAAATTCTAAGGGTGTACCCTACAAAATTTCATGAAAATTTTCACACCTCCGAATCTCATGAAAATTGTTACAATGATGTTTTCGGTCATGCTGAACATGAATCTGGAATTAGTTTTGTCAATAATATAATATTTGGATTTTTCATTTTTGTGGCCCGTAAATTCCACCAGAATTGAGGTCGAAAAAGTTTTTTCCCATTTTACTACGTAAATATTAGTCCCACAGGATCCTTGTTTAAATGTAAAGTTATGGAGTTTGATAATGTCTATCTCATACTGTCATCAGATTTCCAATAACTCTAATACTTATGAAGAAAATGTAAATATTGTGAAAGAAATTAATGCATAATACTTTACACTCCTACATCTATAATTACATTCCAATTCCATGTTACTATAGCTCATTAGAACAAGTGTCTCCAGTTCTTTCTTTTATATTCTATACGTTTTTTACGTAAGCCCCATACATTTCGAGTTATTTTTAAAAATATGATTTATCTAAAAAATTCTAAGGGTGTACCCTACAAAATTTCATGAAAATTTCCACACCTCCGAATCTCATGAAAATTGTTACAATGATGTTTTCGGTCATGCTGAACACGAATCTGGACTTATTTTCCTGATTACTATAATATCAAACCGTATTTCACCCTTGCTTACCTAATAACAATAATGAAATAACCATTATTTAACTTTACTGGCTGATGCTGGTCTCATATGACCTGCCCTAAACCTACACAATATAACGTATAATTCTTATTTGGTTGCCATATCTTGAACTGTTAGCGAATTAAAACTGATTCAAACCGATTAAAAGTTATTATAAGTACATTTGACATTCCTACATCAATACTTACATTCCAATTCCATTTCACTAGAACACAAAAGAATGCACATCCCTTACTCTCTGTCTTGGTGAGTCTATACAAGTTTGACGTCAACCTTATACTAACAATACAGGCATAGATAAATGACTATAAAAAAAATTAATAAATACGTAATGACCACTACAGATTTCTTAACTACCTAACAACCATTTTTCTTCACAAACACCTACGTAACTATTTCCTGAATGGTACAAGTGAGGTATACATGGAAACAAGATACCCCACACACACACACACACACACACACACACACACACACACCCACACACTACCTCACCTTGACAGCCATCCTACACCTGCTTCCTCTCACGGTCAAGATATGAATGACCGCCTCAAGGTAGTGGTGGTGGTGGTGGTGGTGGTGGTGGTGGTGGTTAATGAACGCTAACTTATCATAAATATACCTTTTTATTTGTGTATTATTATAGTCTAAATCAATGTATAATCTTCTATAAGGATAAAAGGGAAATATTGATGTATTTTAAAAGAGAGTAGAGAAGGAAAACCACAACTATTGAAGGGTAAACTAGCTTATTCAAACGTCTATTCTTATCATTTATCTGCCACTACTTCCTTGTACTGTATCTTAGGATTATCTATCTCCCTATCCTGAACTATTAATCTATAAAAATAATCCAAATGAGTTTATCGTAAGTAAATAGGCAGTGGGGATCAGAGCGCAGCGCACAACATTCCACCTTGACTGCTAAACATACACTGAGGGAATAGGAACAGGCCGGACGCAGCGACACACCACACACACACACACACACGTCTCCTTCCCTACCATCATCTACACATCCGATTATTTCTCACTTAGGGGGTAATTCTATGCCTCGTAGCCTTCACATATTATACATACTACATTTATCTTGTTATTCCATGCCCTAGAACTGTAATTATAAGTCAAATTCTGGTATTATCACGATATATGTTTAGCTCCTCATCACTAGCTCCCTCTGACCGTCGCGCCATCTACTATACCGTCT
>JAPQNM010002749.1:62811-64971 GCA_029783475.1 Metacarcinus magister
CACCTGTGTGTGGCCTTGGATCTGGAGGCTGGTGTGTTGCGTGTGTTGGTGGACGATGTGGTGAGTGTGTTGCTCATGTGTTGCGAGAGAGAGAGAGAGAAAAAGGAGAGAGAAAGAGAGAGAGAGTAGTGTGTTTATGTACAAAATGCAAAACAAATGAGCTATATATATTTATGTGATAGAGTCCCCCCCCCTTATCTCTCTCTCTCTCACCTCCCTCCTTCATCCCCTCCTACAGACATATACAGTGGCCCTGCAGGATGCGAAGGAGAGAGCCACTAAAGAAGGGAGAGTCCTGCAGGTGGAAGGAGGAGGACGGCTGGTGGTAGGACAAAAACTATACTCCCTGGAAGGTGATTTTATGAAACTGGAAATCCTGGATGGTGAAATAGCTGACTGGAAACTGGAAAACGAAGCTATTTCTCCTAATAACATGAAAATATTTACCCAATGTCAAAGTGATAAGGTCATTACGCCACCCATGACCTTGCTTGACCTCTCCGGGGGTGGTTTCAAGGTCACAGGAGAGGTGGAGATCCTTAACATACCACTGAAGGATATTTGCCATGACCATAAGGAGGAATTTCATCTCTTTTTCCCTCAAAGGATGTCTTATTTCGATGCCAAGTCCTTATGTCGTACTCTGAAAGGATCCATAGAGCTCCCTAAGGATGCTCTGAGTAATGCCCTTCTGGTGGATAAGTTTATAGGACATCGGGAGACTTGTGCGCACATCTGGACTCATTTGTTTTGGGTTGGCGTGGAGGAAGCAGAAGAAGGTATATGGAAGGATGAAGAAGGGATGAAAGTGGTTCCTTTTACGCCTTTGTTGCACGAGTATGGAACTATGAAGACAGGTGTGGGGTGTGCAGCTGCAGTCTCCCATAACAGGTGTGTAGAACAGGTGTTAATTAAGTTGGTAAGCAATCACTTGTTTGAATATTAGTTTTATGTATCACTGAAACTTGACTCTTCTCATCGATTTGTGTAATATTTTCATCTCTCCTTTTCTCTCTATCTAATGTATCTATTTATCGATCTCTTTATCTCACAGGTACAGATGGGCAGCTAGTCATTGGGGTATCGAAACCTGTGTTCTTTGCACCTTCAAAACACAGCCTAAAATCACTCTCCACGGGCTATGCAAATCCTCTTTCTTCGACCGCGGCCTCTCCTTCCATCCCAACCCGAACTCCACTCTACAATTTGAAGGAGTCTCCCACGTCATTTTAGCGGAAGAAAACGGGACTTGGGTCATGAGAAGCCGTTTGTATTCGAATCTGAGGGCGGTGATGGTGCTGGAGTGGGAGAAGCAGATGCCTTTGGGCGTGCATACGTGGAGGATTGAAGGAGATAGGTGTAGGGAGAAGGAGGTGAGAAGGATGTGAGGTTAGGTTAGGTTAGGTTAGCAGGAGGAGGTGTTAAAAAAAATGATTATAACAGAAGAAAATGAGAAAAAACGAAAATTTAACCAAAAAATAAGTGAGAGATATGAGATGAAAAACACATTAGTACACCCTTTACACCCCTTACACCCCTTCTTTCACCCCTTCCCTCAACAGATCCAGCTCCTGTTGACCTCCTGTAATGACCACCAATACACCTGCCATGACGGGACCTGCATCTTGAGGTCCCAAAGATGTGACCTCAAAGTCCACTGCCTAGACCACAGTGACGAGACCAATTGTACAGTGGTCCTCCTCCCACCTGGATACTCCCCTGAACTTCCTCCCCATTCCAGCACTACCTCAGCTTCCAGTAATACCCCCCCTTCCAGTACTACCCCCCCCTGCCCCCTGCCAATAACTCTGAGTCTGATAATTACGTCAGTGAGGGACTTCGATCTCTCTTCTTTCTCTATTGGTATTGATGTGTCCTTAGAAATGTTATGGAAGGATCCGAGGCTTAGGTTCAGTAATTTGGTGATGGATTTTCGCGCCAATAAGTTAAAGGATCCTGAGGAGGTGAGTGTGTGTGTGTGTGTGTATGGTATAGTATTTTTTGTTTGTTTTTTGATTTGTTGTATGTATATATGTATTTTTTTTTCTTTATATATTTTTTTTTAATTTTTTGCTTATACATACATTTTCTCTTTATTTTTTCTTGCCAATTTTTTATTTATCTCTCCTTATCCTTCTTCTTCTTTTTATTTTTATCGTT
>JAPQNM010002750.1:0-15000 GCA_029783475.1 Metacarcinus magister
GTTTTACAGTTTAATTAGGTCTATCAGATGCTACAGTGATATTTCCAATATCTCTAATAGCTTTCGAGAAAATGAGGAGGAAAATCATGTTTTTATATAAATATTAAGTTTCATTTTACTGCGTAATTATTAGTCATAGAAAAAATATTCATAACATCAGTTGTAGAGTTTAATTAGGTGTATCAGCTGTTGCAATGATATTTCCAATATCTCTAATAGCTTTCGAGAAAATGAGGAAGAAAGTCATGTTTTTAAATAAATATTAAGTTTAATTTTACTGCGTAATTATTAGTCATAGAACAAATATTCATAATATCAGTTGTACAATTTAATTAGGTCTATCAGATGCTGCAATTATATTTCCAATATCTCTAATAGCTTTCGAGAAAATGACGAGGAAAATCATGTTTTTATATAAAATACGGTTTTATTTTACTGCGTAATTATTAGTCATAGAACAAATATTCATAATATCAGTTGTACAGTTGAATTAGGTTTATCAGATGATGCAATGATATTTCCAATATCTCTAATAGCTTTCGAGAAAACGAGGAAGAAAGTAATTTAAAAAAAAGTAAAATTCATTATTTATTAGTACTAGTGAAAATATTCATAATGACAGTAGTAGATTTTAATCAGGTCTATCAGATGCTGTAATGATATTTCCAATATCTCTAATAGCTTTCGAGAAAATGAGGAGGAATGTCATGTTTTTATATAAATATATAGTTTCATTTTACTGCGTAATTATTAGTCATAGAACAAATATTCATAATGTCAGTTTTACAGTTTAATTAGGTTTATCACATGCTGCAGTGATATTTCCAATATCTCTAATAGCTTTCGAGAAAATGAGGAGGAAAATCATGTTTTTATATAAATATTAAGCTTCATTTTACTGCGTAATTATTAGTCATAGAACAAATATTCATAATGAGAGTTGTACAGTTTAATTAGTTGTATCAGATGCTGCAATGATATTTCCAATATCTCTAATAGCTTTCGAGAAAATGAGGAGGAAAGTCATGTTTTTATATAAATATTAAGTTTCATTTTACTGCGTAATTATTAGCCATAGAACAAATATTCATAATATCAGTTGTATAATTTAATTAGGTGTATCAGATGCTGCAATGATATTTCCAATATCTCTAATAGCTTTCGAGAAAATGAGGAGAAAAGTTATGTTTATATAGAAATATTAAGTTTCATTTTACTGAGTAATTATTAGTCATAGAACAAATATTCATAATGTCAGTTTTACAGTTTAATTAGGTTTATCAGATGCTGCAGTGATATTTCCAATATCTCTAATAGCTTTCGAGAAAATGAGGAGGAAAATCATGTTTTTATATAAATATTAAGTTTCATTTTACTGCGTAATTATTAGTCATAGAACAAATATTCATAATGACAGTTGTACAGTTTAATTAGTTGTATCAGATGCTGCAGTGATATTTCCAATATCTCTAATAGCTTTCGAGAAAATGAGGAGGAAAATTCATGTTTTTATATAAATATTAAGTTTCATTTTACTGCGTAATTATTAGTCATAGAAAAAATATTCATAACATCAGTTGTAGAGTTTGATTAGGTGTATCAGCTGTTGCAATGATATTTCCATTATCTCTAATAGCTTTCGAGAAAATGAGGAAGAAAGTCATGTTTTTAAATAAATATTAAGTTTAATTTTACTGCGTAATTATTAGTCATAGAACAAATATTCATAATATCAGTTGTACAATTTAATTAGGTCTATCAGATGCTGCAATTATATTTCCAATATCTCTAATAGCTTTCGAGAAAATGACGAGGAAAATCAAGTTTTTATATAAAAATACGGTTTTATTTTACTGCGTAATTATTAGTCATAGAACAAATATTCATAATATCAGTTGTACAGTTGAATTAGGTTATCAGATGATGCAATGATATTTCCAATATCTCTAATAGCTTTCGAGAAAACGAGGAAGAAAGTAATTTAAAAAAAAGTAAAATTCATTATTTATTAGTACTAGTGAAAATATTCATAATGACAGTAGTAGATTTTAATCAGGTCTATCAGATGCTGTAATGATATTTCCAATATCTCTAATAGCTTTCGAGAAAATGAGGAGGAATGTCATGTTTTTATATAAATATATAGTTTCATTTTACTGCGTAATTATTAGTCATAGAACAAATATTCATAATGTCAGTTTTACAGTTTAATTAGGTCTATCAGATGCTGCAGTGATATTTCCAATATCTCTAATAGCTTTCGAGAAAATGAGGAGGAAAATCATGTTTTTATATAAATATTAAGTTTCATTTTACTGCGTAATTATTAGTCATAGAACAAATATTCATAATGAGAGTTGTACAGTTTAATTAGTTGTATCAGATGCTGCAATGATATTTCCAATATCTCTAATAGCTTTCGAGAAAATGAGGAGGAAAGTCATGTTTTTATATAAATATTAAGTTTCATTTTACTGCGTAATTATTAGCCATAGAACAAATATTCATAATGACAGTTGTACAATTTAATTAGGTGTATCAAATGCTGCAATGATATTTCCAATATCTCTAATAGCTTTCGAGAAAATGAGGAGAAAAGTTATGTTTATATAGAAATATTAAGTTTCATTTTACTGAGTAATTATTAGTCATAGAACAAATATTCATAATGTCAGTTTTACAGTTTAATTAGGTTTATCAGATGCTGCAGTGATATTTCCAATATCTCTAATAGCTTTCGAGAAAATGAGGAGGAAATCATGTTTTTATATAAATATTAAGTTTCGTTTTACTGCGTAATTATTAGTCATAGAACAAATATTCATAATGACAGTTGTACAGTTTAATTAGTTGTATCAGATGCTGCAGTGATATTTCCAATATCTCTAATAGCTTTCGAGAAAATGAGGAGGAAAATCATGTTTTTATATAAATATTAAGTTTCATTTTACTGCGTAATTATTAGTCATAGAAAAAATATTCATAACATCAGTTGTAGAGTTTGATTAGGTGTATCAGCTGTTGCAATGATATTTCCATTATCTCTAATAGCTTTCGATAAAATGAGGAAGAAAGTCATGTTTTTAAATAAATATTAAGTTTAATTTTACTGCGTAATTATTAGTCATAGAACAAATATTCATAATATCAGTTGTACAATTTAATTAGGTCTATCAGATGCTGCAATTATATTTCCAATATCTCTAATAGCTTTCGAGAAAATGACGAGGAAAATCAAGTTTTTATATAAAAATACGGTTTTATTTTACTGCGTAATTATTAGTCATAGAACAAATATTCATAATATCAGTTGTACAGTTGAATTAGGTTAATCAGATGATGCAATGATATATCCAATATCTCTAATAGCTTTCGAGAAAACGAGGAAGAAAGTAATTTAAAAAAAAGTAAAATTCATTATTTATTAGTACTAGTGAAAATATTCATAATGACAGTAGTAGATTTTAATCAGGTCTATCAGATGCTGTAATGATATTTCCAATATCTCTAATAGCTTTCGAGAAAATGAGGAGGAATGTCATGTTTTTATATAAATATATAGTTTCATTTTACTGCGTAATTATTAGTCATAGAACAAATATTCATAATGTCAGTTTTACAGTTTAATTAGGTCTATCAGATGCTGCAGTGATATTTCCAATATCTCTAATAGCTTTCGAGAAAATGAGGAGGAAAGTCATGTTTTTATATAAATATTAAGTTTCATTTTACTGCGTAATTATTAGCCATAGAACAAATATTCATAATATCAGTTGTACAGTTTAATTAGGTGTATCAGATGCTGCAATGATATTTCCAATATCTCTAATAGCTTTCGAGAAAATGAGGAGAAAAGTTATGTTTATATAGAAATATTAAGTTTCATTTTACTGAGTAATTATTAGTCATAGAACAAATATTCATAAAGACAGTTGTACAGTTTAATTAGGTGTATCAGATGCTGTAATGATATTTCCAATATCTATAATAGCTTTCGAGAAAATTAGGAGGAAAGTCATGTTTTTATATAAATATTAAGTTTCATTTTACTGCGTAATTATTAGCCATAGAACAAATATTCATAATATCAGTTGTACAGTTTAATTAGGTGTATCAGATGCTGCAATAATATTTCCAATATCTCTAATAGCTTTCGAAAAAATGAGGGGAAAAGTTATGTTTATATAGAAATATTAAGTTTCATTTTACTGAGTAATTATTAGTCATAGAACAAATATTCATAATGACAGTTGTACAGTTTAATTAGGTGTATCAGATGCTGTAATGATATTTCCAATATCTCTAATAGCTTTCGAGAAAATTAGGAGGAAAGTCATGTTTTTATATAAATATAAAGTTTAATTTTACTGCGTAATTATTAGTCATAGAATTGATATTCATAATTTCAGTTTTACAGTTTAATTAGGTCTATCAGATGCTACAGTGATATTTCCAATATCTCTAATAGCTTTCGAGAAAATGAGGAGGAAAATCATGTTTTTATATAAATATTAAGTTTCATTTTACTGCGTAATTATTAGTCATAGAAAAAATATTCATAACATCAGTTGTAGAGTTTAATTAGGTGTATCAGCTGTTGCAATGATATTTCCAATATCTCTAATAGCTTTCGAGAAAATGAGGAAGAAAGTCATGTTTTTAAATAAATATTAAGTTTAATTTTACTGCGTAATTATTAGTCATAGAACAAATATTCATAATATCAGTTGTACAATTTAATTAGGTCTATCAGATGCTGCAATTATATTTCCAATATCTCTAATAGCTTTCGAGAAAATGACGAGGAAAATCATGTTTTTATATAAAAATACGGTTTTATTTTACTGCGTAATTATTAGTCATAGAACAAATATTCATAATATCAGTTGTACAGTTGAATTAGGTTTATCAGATGATGCAATGATATTTCCAATATCTCTAATAGCTTTCGAGAAAACGAGGAAGAAAGAAATTTAAAAAAAAGTAAAATTCATTATTTATTAGTACTAGTGAAAATATTCATAATGACAGTAGTAGATTTTAATCAGGTCTATCAGATGCTGTAATGATATTTCCAATATCTCTAATAGCTTTCGAGAAAATGAGGAGGAATGTCATGTTTTTATATAAATATATAGTTTCATTTTACTGCGTAATTATTAGTCATAGAACAAATATTCATAATGTCAGTTTTACAGTTTAATTAGGTTTATCACATGCTGCAGTGATATTTAAAATATCTCTAATAGCTTTCGAGAAAATGAGGAGGAAAATCGTGTTTTTATATAAATATTAAGTTTCATTTTACTGCGTAATTATTAGTCATAGAACAAATATTCATAATGAGAGTTGTACAGTTTAATTAGTTGTATCAGATGCTGCAATGATATTTCCAATATCTCTAATAGCTTTCGAGAAAATGAGGAGGAAAGTCATGTTTTTATATAAATATTAAGTTTCATTTTACTGCGTAATTATTAGCCATAGAACAAATATTCATAATATCAGTTGTACAATTTAATTAGGTGTATCAAATGCTGCAATGATATTTCCAATATCTCCAATAGCTTTCGAGAAAATGAGGAGAAAAGTTATGTTTATATAGAAATATTAAGTTTCATTTTACTGAGTAATTATTAGTCATAGAACAAATATTCATAATGTCAGTTTTACAGTTTAACTAGGTTTATCAGATGCTGCAGTAATATTTCCAATATCTCTAATAGCTTTCGAGAAAATGAGGAGGAAAATCATGTTTTTATATAAATATTAAGTTTCGTTTTACTGCGTAATTATTAGTCATAGAACAAATATTCATAATGACAGTTGTATAGTTTAATTAGTTGTATCAGATGCTGCAGTGATATTTCCAATATCTCTAATAGCTTTCGAGAAAATGAGGAGGAAAATCATGTTTTTATATAAATATTAAGTTTCATTTTACTGCGTAATTATTAGTCATAGAAAAAATATTCATAACATCAGTTGTAGAGTTTGATTAGGTGTATCAGCTGTTGCAATGATATTTCCATTAACTCTAATAGCTTTCGATAAAATGAGGAAGAAAGTCATGTTTTTAAATAAATATTAAGTTTAATTTTACTGCGTAATTATTAGTCATAGAACAAATATTCATAATATCAGTTGTACAATTTAATTAGGTCTATCAGATGCTGCAATTATATTTCCAATATCTCTAATAGCTTTCGAGAAAATGACGAGGAAAATCAAGTTTTTATATAAAAATACGGTTTTATTTTACTGCGTAATTATTAGTCATAGAACAAATATTCATAATATCAATTGTACAGTTGAATTAGGTTAATCAGATGATGCAATGATATTTCCAATATCTCTAATAGCTTTCGAGAAAACGAGGAAGAAAGTAATTAAAAAAAAGTAAAATTCATTATTTATTAGTACTAGTGAAAATATTCATAATGACAGTAGTAGATTTTAATCAGGTCTATCAGATGCTGTAATGATATTTCCAATATCTCTAATAGCTTTCGAGAAAATGAGGAGGAATGTCATGTTTTTATATAAATATATAGTTTCATTTTACTGCGTAATTATTAGTCATAGAACAAATATTCATAATGTCAGTTTTACAGTTTAATTAGGTCTATCAGATGCTGCAGTGATATTTCCAATATCTCTGATAGCTTTCGAGAAAATGAGGAGGAAAATCATGTTTTTATATTAATATTAAGTTTCATTTTACTGCGTAATTATTAGTCATAGAACAAATATTCATAATGAGAGTTGTACAGTTTAATTAGTTGTATCAGATGCTGCAATGATATTTCCAATATCTCTAATAGCTTTCGAGAAAATGAGGAGGAAAGTCATGTTTTTATATAAATATTAAGTTTCATTTTACTGCGTAATTATTAGCCATAGAACAAATATTCATAATATCAGTTGTACAGTTTAATTAGGTGTATCAAATGCTGCAATGATATTTCCAATATCTCTAATAGCTTTCGAGAAAATGAGGAGAAAAGTTATGTTTATATAGAAATATTAAGTTTCATTTTACTGAGTAATTATTAGTCATAGAACAAATATTCATAAAGACAGTTGTACAGTTTAATTAGGTGTATCAGATGCTGTAATGATATTTCCAATATCTATAATAGCTTTCGAGAAAATTAGGAGGAAAGTCATGTTTTTATATAAATATAAAGTTTAATTTTACTGCGTAATTATTAGTCATAGAACAAATATTCATAATTTCAGTTTTACAGTTTAATTAGGTCTATCAGATGCTGCAGTGATATTTCCAATATCTCTAATAGCTTTCGAGAAAATGAGGAGGAAATTCATGTTTTTATATAAATATTAAGTTTCGTTTTACTGCGTAATTATTAGTCATAGAACAAATATTCATAATGACCGTTTTACAGTTTAATTAGTTGTATCAGATGCTGCAATGATATTTCCAATATCTCTAATAGCTTTCAAGAAAATGAGGAGGAAAGTCATGTTTTTTAAATAAATATTAAGTTTAATTTTACTGCGTAATTGTTAGTCATAGAACAAATATTCATAATGACAGTTGTACAATTTAATTAGGTGTATCAGATGCTGCTATGATATTTCCAATATCTCTAATAGCTTTCGGGAAAAAGAGGAGGAAATTCATGTTTTTAAATAAATATTAAGTTTCATTTTACTGCGTAATTATTAGTCATAGAAAAAATATTCATAAAATCAGTTGTAGAGTTTAATTAGGTGTATCAGCTGTTTCAATGATATTTCCAATATCTTTAATAGCTTTCGAGAAAATGAGGAGGAAAGTCATGTTTTTAAATAAATATTAAGTTTCATTTTACTGCGTAATTATTAGTCATAGAACAAATATTCATAATGACAGTTGTACAGTTTAATTAGGTCTATCAGATGCTGCAATGATATTTCCAATATCACTAATAGCTTTCGGGAAAATGAGGAGGAAAGTCATGTTTTTATATAAATATTAAGTTTCATTTTACTGCGTAATTATTAGTTATAAAACAAATATTCATAATGACGGTTGTACAGTTTAATTAGGTGTATCAGATGCTGCAATGATATATCCAATATTTCCAATATTTTTAATATCCAATATCTAATGCTAGCTAAAAGAGCCTTTCGCTGACTGCCGACGGAGCGACGGTTATATATTGCTGCTGGCGGTGTTGCCAAACCGTAGTTATCGTACCGTAAAATTATCTATTGAATATCACATAAATACTCATAAGAACGGTAATTCTGATACATAAGACAATAGAAATTTGTAAATAATGATAAAAGTTGTTACACTGGCCTATACATCATATGTATATGCATGGGAATGATATAAAGATCTTGTCACAGACGTCGTGCCGCAAACACAGGAGAAGGAGATGCTGCTGGCACATATGGTGTGCCGCAAGCACTGAATGGGTTAAATGCTGCTGCATCAAGATAAGGCTCAGGGAGGTAAGGGGAGCATAGGATAAATAGGTAAGGGGGGTAAGTGAGGGGAGGTGAGGGGAATAGGGGGAGGGGTACATGCTATTAAGGGGAAGGAGATGGTTGTGGGTGATTATAATGGTATAGGAGAAGGTAACTAATGCACCTGTCATCTTAATTACACCTTGTCACCCCTCCCTTACACCCCCCCCCTGACACCCCTCACATATCTTACTCTAGGGTCATGCGATGGTCGGGCTCTGAGTGATGGGAGAGTTGGGCAAATTTTGAGTCTGTAACTAGTCTTAAGGTAATTGCATAGTACTGTGTTTAGAGAGAGTGTTCACAGCTTAACCCTGCTTAGAGAGAGAGAGAGAGAGAGAGAGAGAGAGAGAGAGAGAGAGAGAGAGAGAGAGAGAGAGAGAGAGAGAGAGAGAGAGAGAGAGAGAGAGAGAGAGAGAGAGAGATAATGCAAATTGCTGCTGTGTATATATTAAATCTTTGCAAACTCTTTCGGTTCTGCTTTAGGAATTGTCAGTTTTCTCACGCTAGCCATCGTGTTCCTTGCAATCCTTTTTATTCTTCATCTGTGACTTGCTAGTTCTTGACTCATTCTTTCTTTCTTTCTTTCATTATATATATATATATTTCTTTCTTTCTTACTTTCTTTTTTTCCCTTTCCTTATTTTTTCTTTCTTTTATTAGTTTTTTTTTTTCATTCTTTTTTTTACTTTCTTTCTTCTCTCTGTCTCTTTCTCTATTTACTGTACTGTTATTTTTGTAAAGCTTTCATTAAGACAAAAAAAAATAGAATATACTATACCCAAGATGTGATTTTTTTTTACTCTTAGTTGAATCTTCATAAACTTTATAATTCTTCTTTTACTTGTTGAACTTTTTTTTTCTTTTTTTTTCTATAAATTTGAACTGTACATATGACTTCTATAAATTGTCTATTCATTCCATGGTTGACCTTCACTATTTCAATATATAAATGATATAATTTTCAACATTCGTAAACTATTCTTTCTTTCTATCATGCGTGTTTATGACTGCAATTTTCTCCCATTTTCTCTATTCTCTTATCTATGCTTTATCCTTACATACTTCCTCCATTCCATTAACTATTTCTCTCGCTTCCCACCGTTTCTATTCCACACATCCTCTCACACGCTCAGCTGTATATCGTGCCACCTGCCTTCCGCCTCTCCACATCTCCTTTCCTCATTTACTTCACTCTTATTTTCCTCATCATCGTCCTTATTACTCTCATTACGTTATGCATGCAAGCTGTGAACACCTGCAGCCTTACCTGTGTCGCGTGAGCCTTGTAAGCCTCACTTTTCTGCATATTACACGGTGAAATGTTTAATTTATTTTCGCTATTTCATCTCCATAGCTCTTGTTCCAGTCTCTGTGTCTTTGTCTCTGTCTATCTTTTTTCTCTCTTAAATTATGTTCCTGTTGAGTCATTTCCATGTAAATTATTCTTCCTGTATGTTCATTCCTCACTTTTTTTTTTATAGTGTCTTTGCTTTTTTTTCAGTTCCATTCTTGCCGTACTCGTAAATATGTCCCAGGTAAACCACCCCCCTCTCCCTCCCCTTCCTGCCACTCCACCCACTCATCATGACCCTCCCAACCCCTCCTTACCCCTCTCACCCCCCTCCTTTCCACTCCAAACACGTTAATGGCTGCCACCTCCCCACCCCTACCACTTTTCATTTAATTTCCATTCATCAGATCGTGATAAAAAAAGAAAAGAAAAGAAAAAAGTGATGTCTCTCCCATTCATACAATTTATATTCACCAAATTGTGTACTACTCCTCCTCCTCCTCCTCCTCCTCCTCCTCCTCCTCCTCCTCCTCCTCCTCCTCCTACTATTACTATTACTATAAAAAAATATATACTACTACTACTACTACTACTACTACTACTACTACTGGATAATTAATTCACCTCCCTACCCAATTATCTCCCTTTCTCACCTCTCCTCCTCCCTCCCTCCCTTCAAATCCTCATCTTCTCTACATCAGCCTCCATAAATCTAGAGGGAGAGTAATAGCTGTTCTTAATGGGTGGATGGTGGTAGGTAAATATAAGACAGATAGGGAGAGGATTTGACAGGTAGATAGGTAGATAGATAGGTAGAGAGGTGTGCGTGTTATATATATATATATATATATATATATATATATATATATATATATATATATATATATATATATACATATATAATTTTTTTTTAATGAACATTTAAAATACATATTACAACTCCAATTCTAATTCAAGGTACAGATAAAATCATATAACATTAATGGTCTCAATAATCAACATTAATTTTCAACCTGTCATGTATTTTAGATCATGTTCCAGTTTCGGTTTCGATCCTAATCGTTTGGTGTAACTTCGTCATTGTTTAGTGCTTTGGGATCTGATTTTCATCTTGATACTCTTGATCTTGTTGAGAGTTGCGTGATTATCCCTGTTCTGAACGAGGATGTAAGGCGATCGGGCGATTATTTGACGGAAAGTTTAATCTGACGGGGTTTGGAGGAGGAGGAGGAGGAGGAGGAGGAGGAGGAGGAGGAGGAGAAGGAGGAGGAGGAGGAGGACATGAAGGAAGAGAGAGAGAATGAAAAGGAGTAACTGAGATAGGGAGATAACAAGAGGGAAAGAGGAGGAAAGAGAGAAACAGGTTGGGAAAAATTGAGGATGAGAATGAATTGAAAGTCGAGGCAAAGAGGGAGAGGAAAATAGAGAACTGTGGAAACACGTTGATTGGCTCCAGGTAACATGTCCCCAAAAGCTTATACCTGTCCAATTATGAAGGTAGATAAGGCCCAGGGATCAGGTGGTCATGGTAGGAGTGAGAGCAAATTCATATGTAGAATCCTTGGGGCGTGATTCTAAGTGGAGGATTTGGTGGGAAGGGTGAGAGAGGAAAGCACTTTGTAGATTCCTGTATTAAAAAGTGAGATTCTGAAGTGATTTTTGATTTTATTTTTGTTTGTTATATATTAATTTGTATTCTTTTGTTATGTTAATGTTCCCTTTGTGTTATTCTTTATCATTCACTTCTTCTCTTCTCTTCACTTTTTTTTTTCCATTTCTCCTCTCCTCTCTTCCATTCTATCACATTGTATTTTGTTTTCATTCTGTTTTACTACATCCCTTTTATTTCTCATTCTGTATTTCATTTTTCTATTTTCATTTGGTGTTGTTCTCTTATTACCTTTTTGAATTGGTCTATACAGGTGTGATGGATGTAATTTTTCTTCTAAAACTGTATTGCTACTCTTTTTCTTTCCTGGTATTCCTGTTCCTCCTCGTCCTCAACTTTCTCCTCCTCCTCCTCCTCCTCCTCCTCCTCCTCCTCCTCCTCCTCCTCCTCCTCCTCCTCCTTTTGCAGTTCGATTTTTCCTCTGACATTCAATCTTACTTCTGTTTCTTTTTTTACTCCTTCTCTCCCTCCCTCTCTACTCTTTCTTCCCTCCCTCCCCCCCTTTCTCTCTCTCCCTCTCTCTCTATCTCTGTCATGACATTCACTGCCTCTGTATATTTTTTTCTTCTTCTCTCTCTCTCTCTCATAACTTTTCTTATCTCTGTCCTTCCATCTTTTCATCTTCTCTTTTGTTTCCTAACTATTCACGTGTGTATTTTTCTTTTATTTCTATCTCTTTTATCCAATTTTTTCTCTCTTTCTCTCTCTTCGGTATCCTTGTAGTTATCTCTCTTTTTTTTCTTTGTCGCTCTTTCTTTTTTTCGTTTTCATTTTCTCTTTCTATGCCTCTATCTCTGTTTCTTTTGATATTTATCTTACCTATTCTGCCATTCATCTCTCTCTCTCTCTCTCTCTCTCTCTCTCTCTCTCTCTCTCTCTCTCTCTCTCTCTCTCTCTCTCTCTCTCTCTCTCTCTCTCTCTCTCTCACGCACACACACACTCACCCATTCCTTTTCGTCTTGACACTGTCTTCCCCTAAAACGCAGCTCTCCTTACCCGGAAAGAAGAAACATTCCGGGAACCACACAATGAAAAGAAAAATAATAATACACTGAATTTGTGTGTGTGGGGGAGGGGGGAGGGGCGGCCGGGGGAGAGAAGTGGGCGGTGGAGGATTGGAGGTGACGGGTGGATGTGTTGAAAAGAGAGAGAGAGAGAGAGAGAGAGAGAGAGAGAGAGAGAGAGAGAGAGAGAGAGAGAGAGAGAGAGAGAGAGAGAGAGAGAGAGAGAGAGAGAGAGAGAGAGAGATTGGAGGAAAGATGTGGAGGAAAACGAGGGAAAAATGGAGGGGTGGTTAAGAGTTGGTGGGTCCGAGGGAAAATTTTTGTTCGGGAAAATATGTTGGTTTTGGAAATTTTCAGCTGTTTGCCATGAAATAAAGTTATTTATCAAAAAAAAGAGGACGAAGAAGAATAGGAGGAAGAGGAGGAGGAGGAGGAGGAGTAGAAACGAAGGTACTGCCACAGCTAATGATAGATGATGATGATAATAGTAATGATGATGATGATGATGATGATGATGATGATGAAGAGGAGGAGGAAGAGGAGGTGGAACAAAATTGAAATAAATAAATCAGACGAAAAGGAGAGGAATATTTAAATTTGCGATGTTATGTGAAGAAAATGAGGAAAGACATTGAGGAAGTGAGGTGTGGTGCATGACAGTTAAGATTGGATTAGATAAAGGAGGGGGAGGAGGAGGAGGAGGAGGAGGAAGAGGAGGAGGAAGAGGAAGAGGAAGAGGAAGAGGAAGAAGAGGAGGAGGAGGTGGTGGTGGTGGTGAAAGAATAGTGAAGGAAATGGAAAGGAAAAGATAATTAGGCTAAGCTAAGTAAAGAGAAGGTAATGTAATGTTTGTAAAGTGGAAAACTATTTACACACACACACACACACACACACACACACACACACACACACACACACACACACACACACACACACACACACACACACACAGCTCTTCAGTGTACGGAATGAAAACAAGCGAGTATGCACTGGAGTCATTTGCACTTCACTCACGTTCCTGACAAGAGAAAAAAAACACAAAAACACAAACACAAACACACACAAAAAAGAAAGAAAGACAAGACTTGGAAATGCAAAAAAAAGTTAATAATAGAAAATAAAACTGTAAATAAAATCAAATTGTTGGCTTTCCGAAATTTTTTGCGTTTGTGTTTAAGAGAGAGAGAGAGAGAGAGAGAGAGAGAGAGAGAGAGAGAGAGAGAGAGAGAGAGAGAGAGAGAGAGAGAGAGAGAGAGAGAGAGAGAGAGAGAGAGAGAGAGAGAGAGAGAGAGAGAGAGAGAGAGAGAGAGAATAGTTAGAATGGTTGCATAATTGACTTTAATTACAGCGTTCTCTAACTAGCTGCGTGCGTGCATGTGTGTGTGTGTGTGTGTGTGTGTGTGTGTGTGTGTGTGTGTGTGTGTGTGTGTGTGTGTGTGTGTGTGTGTGTGCAAAATTCAGAAACAAAAGAATATATAGATGAGTAATAGTAGTAATAGTAGTAGTAGTAGTAGGAGGAGGAGTTAAATCTGGAAATTATCGCAGAATAGTATTTATGAAGCAGGAAACAGACATACTTGTAACCGAGTGCGACATGTATGTATGTATGTATGTATGTATATATGTACGTGTGCGTGTCATAAGATCCCCTTTTTTCCCTTAGTTTCCATGCGACACCTTCACACACTCACACTTTCCATAATTATATTGGGTCTTGTTTCCTTCCCTGTTGGGCGTGCAATGCGTTCTCTCTAATGGCTTTATTTTTGAAAACGTCGACTGTGGAATTTTGTCATAATTTCCCTGTGGTACAATTTCTCTGTTGACGCCTTAATATTTGTACACACACACACACACACACACACACACACACACACACACACACACACACACACACACACACACACACACACACACACCTTGTCTCCATCCTCCACCCACACCACCAGTACCCACCACCACACTCAGCTTCCTCCATCATCCCTCTCTTACATGCATGCTCTCCCATCCTCTCCCACCTTCCTCAAGTACGCTGGTATAGTCTCTCTTTGTTCCACGTTTAGGTCCCCTTCTCATCCTTCCACTCACACTCTTTACGTCACAACACTGGCTGACGAGCAAGCTATTGGTGATAATTTTATTGTATTTTCCTTAGTCATTCGTCCCTCCCTCCGTTTCTGTGTCTCTTCCTTCCTTCCTTTCTTTCTTCCTTCCTTTCTTTCTTTCTTTCTTCCTTTCTTTCTTTCCTTCCTTCTTTCCTTGTCTCCTATCAGTCCATGGTTTCTCTTTTTCTCATTTCTTTATATGTCTCCTCTCCCTCCTTTACTCTCATTGTCTTGCTTTCTATACTTTTTTGCTAATATATTTTCCTCCTCTCTCTCTTTCTTCGTTTTATACCCCTTTTTTTCCTCTCTCTCTCTCTCTCTCTCTCTCTCTCTCTCTCTCTCTCTCTCTCTCTCTCTCTCTCTCTCTCTCTCTCTCTCTCTCTCTCTCTCTCTCTCTCACTCCTTTGTCTCCCACCCTGACTGACCTTCGTTGATCCTGCCTAAAAT
>JAPQNM010002750.1:20000-44691 GCA_029783475.1 Metacarcinus magister
TCCACACCACATCACATACACCACATACTTCTTTTTTTATACACCACATACAACACCACAGCTAGTCATCATAACCTTTCATACATACACATAACATCACATACATCCTCAGCAAATTAGTCCAAACATCACACTCAAAAATATATACAACACCACATCACTATCACAACACCACACTCATATACTCGCAAACACCATCACCACAGCACCACACCTTCACGCCACACTCCATCACTATAACACCATCACCACAGACAGGTGCACCATAAATAGAAACTTAGCAGACTCATTGAGTTGCATCACCACTAGAGTCACCTGTTGAGAACGACCATGAGAGAGAGAGAGAGAGAGAGAGAGAGAGAGAGAGAGAGAGAGAGAGAGAGAGAGAGAGAGAGAGAGAGAGAGAGAGAGAGAGAGAGAGAGAGAGTATTTTTGGACTTGATGAAAGGAAGTAGTTAAGAGGGAAATGTGAATGTAAAAAATATAAGTGGAGGTAAGAAGGAGAAGAAAGAGGAGGAGGAAAAGGAAGAGGAAAAGGAAGAGGAAGAGGAAGAGGAAAAGGAGAAGGGGGAAATAAACCTTAAAACTCCAGTAATCAGTGAAGTTGTAACGAGGAGGAGGAGGAGGAGGAGGAGGAGGAGGAGGAGGAGGAAGAGGAAGAGGAAGAGGAAGAGGAAAGTGCAGCGTCTAATCCACAAGCCAAATAACGTGAGATAATTAAATAACCAACTTAGCTCAGAAAAAGAAGAAAAAGTTATCAAAAAAAAAGGCCGAGGAAGAGAGATTAACCTTGAGGAAGATGAGAAAGAGAAGAAGCCGTAAGAAAAATAGTAAGAGGATAAGAATGATGATGGATAGGTGAAGCAAGATAATTATGGTGAGGAGGAGGAGGAGGAGGAGGAGGAGGAGGAGGATGGTGAAATGGAGTAAATGGAGAAGAAGAAGAAGAAGGAGAAGTGGAAAGCATAATACATTGAAATTATATCTATAAAATTATATAGAAAAAGTTTATCTGAGATTTCAATTCCATATTTTTTCTTTTCTTATACATTTTCTCCTCCTCTTCTTTCTCTTGGTAATTTTCCTTCTTTTTTTTCTCTCCTTCGTTTTATCATTGTTATTTTTTATATTATTATTATCTTTTTTTTCCTCTATAGTCATCTACACAGTGGAAAACTTACATAGATACATATTCATTTTCCATTTCGTTCTCTGTCTCTGTCTCTGTCTCTGTCTCTCTGTCTGTCTCTGTCTCTGTCTTTAGGGATTTAGTATTGCAAGGGAAGACAACAAAGAAAGGGAGGAAGTGCATTTGTCTTCAAAGTGAAACACATCCTTTCCTGCCAAAATCTCAGCATTAGGATATCCTTCTTGGGTTACCTCTTGTAGTGTGAACATTGCTAGGTAGTGAAGTGAAAGTGAATGAGGATGGGAGAGAATTTGTTTGAGAATTTGTGGCTGTTGTACTAGTAGGTTTTTTATGTGTCGTGTGGTTAGAGGTATAGGATTATCGTCTCTAGTATATGGTTCCCAGGGGAGGTTAAAGGTCTTGTAAGGGAAGGAACATAAATTCTTCCTTTATATTTCTCCTCACCTTTCTTCTTCTTGTTCTATTTTCAAGGAATTTAATGATGTTGTAAAGGAACACATTCTTTCTTTGTTTTACTCAACCGTGTTCCTCTTACTTCTTCTTTCACATATATTTTTCGTTGTTTATACTTTCCTATTTGTTTCCTTCGCCTCCATTCTGTTTTCTCCTCCATTTCATTCCTTTCCTCCGCCTCATTGGTTTGTTTATTTTCTACCTCATCACAACCTTCTCTTTCTCCTCTTTATCCTCCTTCTTCTCATGACCTCTTTGTCCTAGTTCTTGGTCTGGTCTTTCGTTTCTGGTTATTTTTATTTTTATTAGTATTGTTGCCCATGATTTTTTCGTTGCCGTTGGCCTTGACTTCGTCCCTTTCTCACTCTGAGTTACTTTCCTTCTCGTAATCCTATTTATTCTCTTCCTCAGCTTTACTGTCTTACATCTCCCCTCTTCTTATTCCTGGATGCATTTCCTTCTCCTTCTTCACCATCTTCAGTCGTTTATGTCGTTTCTTTTTGTGTCTAGCTCTTGCGGGTAAGTCCAGAAGTGTAGAGGAGGCTGAAGCAACGTCTTGAGGGCCGATTCTGCAGTTGCAAGTTAAGATCTGGCGTGAAGGAGAGCGGTACTTGAGGTTAATGCTTGAGCCTCTCCTCTGGAAGCCAGTCGCTCTGCCAGAGTTGGTGAAACGTGGGTAACTTAGTCCCAAGAGTTTATCAAACGGACTTTGGTCTGCGTTACCGCTCTGTTGCCTTGTATAAGTAATTATTTTGATGATGTAATGTCTCGTATTCTTTTTATTGTTCTTATCTCCTGTTGTTTTTTGTAGTTGTTGTTGTTGTTGTTGTTGTTTATATTTCTTTGTTCTTATTATGCTGCTGCTGCTACTGCTTCTTCTTTTGTTGTTCCACCTTTTCTTCCTATTCTAAAGATTTATAAACAATTCAAGGTAAATGTTTTCCATTATTCGTATATATCTCCTTTCATACACAGGTTAAATGTATTCAATTCACTGTAATATCTCCGTATACACACACACACACACACACACACACACACACACACACACACACACACACACACACACACACACACACACACACACACACACACAATGGCAGGTTGTGGAAGGAAATCACATCAAATGACAGGTTAATGAGGTGGTCGATTGATGGTGGTGGTGGTGGTGGTGATGTATGTAGTGGTGATGATGGTGATTTTGCTTGCACAGGTAAAGATAATATTATTGTTTTTACTACTACTACTACTACTACTACTACTACTACTACTACTACTACTACTACTACTACTACTACTACTACTACTACTACTACACAAACTAGATATTCATAAACACAATGCAGACAGCCTAGAGACGCGACAGGCATGAAGACAAACACATCCATGATTATGATTTAGTGACTGGAAAGAGACAGAGACGAAGAGACAATCAGAGACACGCCATGAAGGAGGAAAATACAGATAAACAAAGAGACATGTGAAAAAGACATACCAACAGACAGAGAGAGAGAGAGAGAGAGAGAGAGAGAGAGAGAGAGAGAGAGAGAGAGAGAGAGAGAGAGAGAGAGAGAGAGAGAGAGAGAGAGATAGTGTTGCCAGCTGTTACATTTATTCCTTATTGTTCCCTCACTTAGTCGTATCTCGTTGAACAATGGTACGTTAATGATCTGTGGTCGACTATTGTGTTTGTCTGTCTGTCTGTCTGTCTGTCTGTCTGCCTGTCTGTCTATATGTATGCCTATCTATCTGCCTGTCTGTCCATCAGTATTTGTCAGTATCAGTATTTCTCTCTCTCTCTCTCTCTCTCTCTCTCTCTCTCTCTCTCTCTCTCTCTCTCTCTCTCTCTCTCTCTCTCTCTCTCTCTCTCCCCTTTCATAAGTTAATAATAAAACACTTTTTGGATAATTGTTCCAAATGGCTGTTTGTTGTTTGATGTTTTTATTAATGTTTATAAGGAATGTAATTTATTCCTTCATGACTGCGTGATATTTATGGCTTTTTGGGTCTACATATGCATACATGAACGTGTTTGTGTATGTGTGTGTGTGTGTGTGTGTGTGTGTGTGTGTGTGTGTGTCTGTCACTTTATTTGTTTGTCTATTTGCATTCAAGTTTTAATTAAACGCACAGTGTTAGTTGTCATGTATGTGTTATGTAGACTTTTATTGGTTGCATTCTGGTTGTGTATCTTTATAATATACTCTGTCCATCCATCTGTAACTCTATTTACTTGTCACTCTATTTTAATCACTCAGTCTCTCTATCTTTTTCTTTATTCTCTATATTCGTCTTGTGTGTATCTATGTATATAATCATTTTTACCTGTCCTCTCCATCCTTTAGTCTACATATTTACCTATTACCCTCCTTACCTGTGGCTTACCTGTTCTTAAGCTTCCTCAGCCACACTCAAGCTAAGTTAATAATAATAATCCTTTCCCTCCCTGCGCTTCCCCTCAAATTTTACCTCAATACTATATTATTACCTAACCCCCTTTCCCATTTTCTCCTGTCACCCCTTCCTTACTTCCTTCCCCCATTCCCCTCGTATTCTTCCTTTCAGTTTTTTTCTTTATTCCTATCCTTTCCCTTCCTCTTCCTCCCTCCTTTCCCTTCCTCTTCCCTCCTTTCCCTTCCTCTTCCTCCCTCCTTTCCCTTCCTCTTCCTCCTTCCTTCCCCTTCTTCTTGTCGTGTAGAATCTTCTTGTGTTGTTGGAAGTTGGCTTATTGTCATTATCTTGGCTTCATCTCTTCCTCCTCTGCTTCCTCCTCCTCCGCTTCTTCCTCTGCCTCCTCCTCTTCTCCCTTCTTGCCTTCATTCTCAGTTTCTTAGTGCTTATTATCGTCTTTGTAGGGTGTTTTGTCCTCCTCCTCCTCCTCCTCCTCCTCCTCCTCCTCCTCCTCCTCCTCCTCCTCCTCCTCCTCCTCTTCCTCCTCCTCCTCCTCCTTCTCCTATTACCAGTTGTTGTCGTCGTCCTTTTCCTTTTTCTAATACTCTAATTTCCATATAAATTTTTTCTTACTCTACTGAAACTCCTCCTTTTCTCTTCCTTTTCTTTCTCCTCTTCCTCTTCATTCTTTTCCCCTTTTTTTTCTTCTTCCTCCTCCTCCTCCCCATGTTCTAAAAGTAGTGAGATTCATAACGGCGATTTGTTTGTGGGATTTATATTTGGGAATCAAGTTGGCTCTTTTATTTCACGAGTCGTTTGTCTTTAAGATCTTTATTATCACTGTCTGTTTAAGTGTTTCAATCCTTCTCTGGTCCTCTGTCTCTCATCCTGTCTGTCTGTTTTTTGTTTTTTTTAGTCTAGTGGGAAAATTTTGTGATGGAAGGTAAAATTTGTTCTATAAAATGTAGTTATAAACGAGTGTAGTTATAAAAGAGTGTTTCCAGTCTTTCTCTGGCTCTCTCTCTCTCTCTCTCTCTCTCTCTCTCTCTCTCTCTCTCTCTCTCTCTCTCTCTCTCTCTCTCTCTCTCTCTCTCTCTCACTGTGATTGAGTGTTGTAATTGAAAGTTTAATATTTTTTTGTCTTGTGTGAAATACGATAAGCGATAAAAATGAAGTAAAAAATGCATGAATTCCTGAAACAAAAGAGTCATTGATATAAAGTAATGTTAAAACTCAGTCTGAAGGTATAAGCAATGGTAATTATAGTATAAATCAATTAAATACTTCCTTTAAATATGAAACTAAGGAAATGGATGTAATAGGAGTTCGTATTTCAACCCATTTTAACCGGACTTTCTAAATATATTATGTAAAGCGATGTGTTAAATTGTGAACATAATATATGCTCGTAAATATCTCGTTTGTGTCGTTGCATGTGTGTGTAGACGACGATAATAAATTCACTTTTCCTCTCAGTACGTTTCTTAAAAAAAAAATCTCATGAAATATTCTTTGTGCTGGCGAAAACGTGCTCGTGATTCTATATTATTAATGTTCAGGGAAGACTTACGCGGCTGTGATGACTAAGCTTGGCTAATAATAAAGTGGAGACAGTATTTGAACATATAAAGATTGAAAATGTGAACTTGTCCGACGACCTTTTTGATGCAGTAAAAGAGGAAGTAAAGAAAATCAGTCTATTATTCTTGCAGACAGAGAGGAAAAAATAAGATTGTACGAGCCACAAATGAAAGGAAAATGAGGCGATTCTTCATGAAATATAAAGTTGAAGGAAGGAAAAAAAAAAAGGCATTAAAATGAAAAACGTGACTCATTGGTATTTGACAGTGGCATCTTGTAAGAATGAGGAAGAGGAAAGAAGAAATTGAAGAAAGAGATAAGAGAAGGAATAGGGGAATAAAGATAGAAGTAAAAGGAATGAGAGGAGGAGGAGGAGGAGGAGGAGGAGGAGGAGGAGGAGGTTCTGAGATACACGCAAAAGACAATCAAACAAGCAAACAAACAAATAAACAAACAAACGAGGAAGGGCTATGAGGGTATACAATGGATTCTCAATATTTGATGTGAAGTTTTGGACTTAAGGAAGAAAAGGAGGAAGAGGAAGTGAAGGGAAGGATAGAGAAAAAAGAAAGGGAAGAAAAGAGAGAGGAAAGAAAGTGGAGGAAGAAGAATAGTAGATAAAGAAAATATAATCCAGGAATATATGGAAGAAAAATTAAGGGACAGCCGTGTGTGTGTGTGTGTGTGTGTGTGTGTGTGTGTGTGTGTGTGTGTGTAGGTTTGTATTATTTTTTGTGTTTGAGGTTAAAGAGAAAAGTACTTTATACATTGAATACAAGTAAATTATGTTTGATTTCGTCAACAACCACGAACTATATTTATTGTAGTTTTCTAAAAAGTTCTCGAAACCTGAGGCGGAAGTGACGAATGAAGGGAATAAGAGGAGGAGGAAGAGAGGAAGGAAAGAAGGAATGAAGGGAGTGAGAAGAGGAGGTACAGAGGAAAGAGAGAAAGGAGGAGAGAGGAAACAAGATAATTAAAAAAAGGAAAATAGGAGAGAAAGGTGAGGAGGTATGTAAATGAGAGAGAGAGAGAGAGAGAGAGAGAGAGAGAGAGAGAGAGAGAGAGAGAGAGAGAGAGAGAGAGAGAGAGAGAGAGAGAGAGAGAGAGAGAGAGAGAGAGAGAGAGAGAGAGAGAGCAAGAGCAAGTTCTGGAGAAATTATTGCGAGCGTTTTTCTTCGTAGACTTGCACTGCAATTCCCATTTTCCTGGAGCCAAGATTTTGAATACATGAGAGAGAGAGAGAGAGAGAGAGAGAGAGAGAGAGAGAGAGAGAGAGAGAGAGAGAGAGAGAGAGAGAGAGAGAGAGAGAGAGAGAGAGAGAGAAATACAAATCATAAATAAATGAATAGATAAACAAACAGATGTATAGATAAATTGTAATAGAAAGGGTTCGTATCCAAGTTTACAAGCGAGAGGAAAATAAAATAGCAAAAGTGAGTCGTTGAAAGGTTCATCTAAATTCCACGAAATACTTCTTCACCAACACCTAGACTGGAGCAGAGGGTCGCTGTGGCCGGTATTTCTATGCAAATTTCTCTTACTCTCTCTTTCTCTCTCTCTTTCTTTTCATTCTCTCTTTCTCTTTCTCTTTTTCTCTTTATTTCTTTCACTTTTCAAACAGACAGATGGAAAGGCAGATAAACGATTGAATAGACTTACTCATTCTCATCTACACACACACACACACACACACACACACACACACACACACACACACACACACACACACACACACACACACACACACACACACAGGATTCGTGTTTACCTGAATTATTTATTAGACTTGTAAAACATCTTTTCCTCTCTCTCTCTCTCTCTCTCTCTCTCTCTCTCTCTCTCTCTCTCTCTCTCTCTCTCTCTCTCTCTCTCTCTCTCTCTCGTGTTCTAAAAGGTTTGTAAGTGGTGTTTGTTGGGTCGTCTGTAGTGCTAGAAGTAAAGGTTTGCTGAAAAGATTATATGGCTTACTATTCTGCAGCTTTCATATTCCTTTGGTAGTTTATATAAAGAATTATTGGGGTCTACGTCTGTTTTTTTTTTCTATTTCCAGGGAGTGAGAGTTTTTATAGGTTTAAAAAATGTCATGTCTTATATATTTTTATTTTTGGAAAGTGCTGTGTTGATATATTTTTTGGTGGTGATGTAGGATTAAAATGGAGTATTATTATTGTCATCGTAATATATATTCATGTCATGTTTTTATTTAAGTGCAAATGCTACTCTTTTCTCTTCTTTTTTTCTACTCGTCTTTGTCGTTTGATATTGGCGAGTCTTCTAATTTCACTTCTGTGTCATTTTCTGTTGAACTCATATCATTTCTTTCTCTCAGTCTCGTTTTCTATATAATTTCTATTGTTTTCCCTTACTAGGCTGTTATTGCGTCGTTATGACATGCCATATTCAACTTATATTAAAACAGAATAATACATGTTTTGCATATTTTTCGTTTGCTCTTGGCTCGACACGAAAATTACGTTTATTGTATTATTTATATTCTATTATTATTATTATTATTATTATTATTATTATTATCATTTGTAAATATTCCAGCTATTAATTGTTGTTAAAACCGAATGAATAATGTTGTACGTACACTTTTCTCTTTAAATCGTACAAATCTCAAATAAAAATGCTTGCTCTTTTACACTAATTTTGTTCTCTTGATTTCAGATTGATGGCCTCGCGTTGCACAGTCTGCTGAACGTAAGTATTCTCCAACACTTCCTAGAATCTGGTGTAGCTTTACTTTGTTCTCAAATTGTGTGGTTAGTGGGTATTATTGAATTATTTTGTTTTGTTTTACTCAGATGAATTTGAGTAGTTCCTCCTAGTGAGACTTTTATTTTATCAACTCATTTATATTTTTTGTGATGATGATTTGTCTAAGGTAAGTCTATGGAATGGCTAGAAAAATATACTGGTCTTTGTGGTGTGCTAAAAAAATGTATACCAAGCCTTAAGGTCAAATTATGGCGTGAGCTGCTTTTTTTATATATTTTGATAAATCATAACATTTTGAGAATAATTTTACCAACCTCTGATTGATTTGCATTCCTCAAACTTTCAAATATTCAGTGTTATTTGTGGAAAAGCAGACAGAGTAAAGACGGTTTTCAGAAAAGGAAAAAGAAAAAAGTTAGGCCACTAAAGTATTGAGTGGTTTGCAGAAAGCCGCCAGAGGGATGAGAAAAGCTGCAATTGACACTCCAAAGTTAAAAAAAAATAGAAAGCTTGGCGCAGAAAAGTCTCTCAGGGGCGTTGAAAGGGAGTGAATAAAGTTTTAGTGGGAGTGAAAATCCTGCGTGAGTGTTGAAAGGGTTTGCAGAAAGGGTTTTAACAGTAAAGAGAGGAGGGAAAGAGGGAGACAAGCCTTCACGGGAAACGTAATATAACCAAACGAATACAATGCTGGGGGAAACAAGGGAAAGGTCTGTATAGTAGGGAAAAGGGAAAGAAACTACACATGCAAGGCTACAGGAAACATAGTGTAGTATATGGACTGAGGGGAAGGGAGGAAGAGAGAGGAAAATAACATGAGTTAATAGGAAAACCAACATAACCTAAATATTCATGGTGTTTATGTAAAAAAAAAGAAAAACTGAAAAAGAGTAAAAAAAAACGAAGGGAAGAAAGGAGGAAAGGGAGGAGATACGGTATAGGGAGGTAAAGAGGGAGGGAAAGAAGGGGGTAGAGACAAGTGAGTTATGAGAGGGGGGGAGAGGGAGGGAGAGAAGGAAGAGGGAGAGAGACATGAAGAGAAATGAGCAGAAGTGCTTAATTAAGGCAGTAGATAGAGGCAACAGGTAGGTCTTTGGTGCCATATCAGTTCTCTCTCTCTCTCTCTCTCTCTCTCTCTCTCTCTCTCTCTCTCTCTCTCTCTCTCTCTCTCTCTCTCTCTCTCTCTCGTCAGTGTTTTTTTTTTTTTTGTCAATTTCCGAATGGATTAGAGGCAAGTGGATTGATTCATGCGTGTGTGTGTGTGTGTGTGTGTGTGTGTGCGTGTGTGTGTGTGTGTGCGTGTGCGTGTGTGTGTGTGTGTGTGTGTGTGTGTGTGTGTGTGAATCAAATTACAATGTTGAATAGTGGATGAAATGAATTAGGTTATTTCTAATGCGTTGATTGTCCCATAATAACGATATTAATTATACAAATGCAAACTGATAGTAATAATAATGATAATAATAATGATAATAATAATAGTAATAACAACAATAACATTAACAACAATAAGGAATAAAAGTTGAATAAGAAGAAACAAACAAACGAAAGGAAAAAGCAAAAGAAAGATAGATGATAATACACTAACTTTTCATAACTTTCTTCACTCTAAACTTTTCCTTTCCTCTATTTCTATCGCATTTTCTTTCCTATCCTCCCTGCCTCACCCTTTTTCGCCTTCTTACTCTATCATCTCCCTTCCTCTCCTCTCTTCCTCCCTTCTTCCTTCCTTTCCTATTGCCTAGCACCTTCTCTTCCTCCCCTTTACTTCCCTTGCTTTCAGTCTACTCTCTCCTCCTCCTCCTCCTCCTCTTCCTCCCCGTCTCACCCTCTATCCCTGTCATCCAATATCTTCTTCACCTGCTGCCCTCCCTTCCACCCTACTTACATCCTTCCCTCCCTCCCTCTCTCCCTCCCTCCCTCCCTCCCTCCCTCCCTCTCTCCCTCCCTCTCCCTCCCCCCCCGTCCATCACCGCCAAGGCACACCCAAGGCAGGTATTAATGAAGGGACGAAAGAGGTCACCAACTTGTACGATATTTTTGTTCTCGCTCAGGTAATAAAATGGTAGAAAAGAAAAGAAGAGAGAGAGAGAGAGAGAGAGAGAGAGAGAGAGAGAGAGAGAGAGAGAGAGAGAGAGAGAGAGAGAGAGGGAGAGAGGGAGAGAGAGATGATGACAGGTAAGGGTGGAAAGAAAGGTAAAGATAGAGAGGGAGAAAGTGGAAGATAGGCTGGGAGGGAGAAGTGGAAATTAATGATGAGAGAGAGAGAGAGAGAGAGAGAGAGAGAGAGAGAGAGAGAGAGAGAGAGAGAGAGAGAGAGAGAGAGAGAGAGAGAGAGTATTTCGTCAGCAGGTAATGAACTGTGGGAACGTCAGTCAATACACGTTCTCTCTCTCTCTCTCTCTCTCTCTCTCTCTCTCTCTCTCTCTCTCTCTCTCTCTCTCTCTCTCTCTCTCTCTCTCTCACACACACAACTAACTCTATCTTCCAAAAAAGAGAAAAAGAATGAAAAAAGGAAGAAAGTTTGAGAGGAAAGAAGTGTCTTGTACCAAAAGGTGACACCAACACTTGCCTTTTTTCCTTCTTTTTCCTTCCTCTTTTTTTCCCTCTTACTTTTCGCATTTCTTTCTTTTTTTTCTTCCATTTCCTCTTTTATTTCTTCATCGGTTTGTGAGGATATTTTTTTTTATTATTTTTCTTTGTGTCATTTATTGTGAGTTAGTTTTTTGTATTATTCTTGTACAGTTTTTTGTTTTATTTATTTATTTATTTATTTATTTAGGTTTTTGGTTAGGTTATGGTTTCTTGAAGTGTTGTTTGGTTGTATATTTTACGTAAAGTTGTATTATTGTAGTTTTTTTTTATGTTATTATTATTTTTTCTTGTTCTTGTTCTTTTCAACTGTTTTTTATTGTTGTTGATATTGTTGTTGTTATTGATTTTTTGTTTTTATCCTCTTCCTACTCCTCTTCCTTTTTTTATTTTCCCCTTTTTCATCTTCTTCTTCTTTACTTCTTTTATTTCTTCACACTCTTCTTCTTACCTGTTTTTCCTGCAAGAAGCTCGTGCTGTTCACTTCCTATCCAGGTGTCCCTCTTCACTACAGTTTCCTTTCTTTCATTCCCAGTATTTTACCTTCACAGTTTTATTTCTATTTCCTTAACGTTCTTTCAAAAATTTTCACAGCAAGTGTTTTATATTCAAGTCCATTTTTTTTTTTGTGTGTGTTTCTCCTTTATTTCACTTTTTTCATTATACTCTTAAATACCTTAATTTTTTTTTTACATCCCTTCTCTTTCTCATCGTTTTCGTGTTTCCTCTCATCCTATATGGTATCTTTAGCCTCTTTCCCTTCTTAACTCTCCATTCTCTTCTATTTTTCCCTATCCACCCCTTTCTACTTGCTCTTCTTTTTCCCCTCTTCCAGTTACCCTTCCCCTAGTTTCCTTATCTTCCTCTCAAATTATCTCATTCTCCCCTTCTTCTGTCGCTAAGCATTTTCTTATCTTTAGTCCTCTTCCCTTTTCCTCTGCTTCTCATCCTTCCTCTCTTAGCCATAGTTTTCCTTCCAGTATCAATATTTAATTAATAATTGTTAATGCATTATCATTATCGATGCAAGGAAACAATCGCATCTTTTTATCATTGTTATCTGTGTTCCCTTAACTTATCTTGATTATCTTCTTCCTTCTCCTCCTTCACCTACTCCTGCTCTTCCTCCTTTTCTTTATTCTTCTTTCTTCGTGTTTTTCAGTCTTGCTTTCTTGTTGTTTTCGTATGTATCCTCTTTCTCTGCCTGGTCCTTTTCCTCTTTCTAGTTTCTCTCATTCTTGTTCCTATAATGATAATATTAATATAATAATAATAATAATAATAATATAATAATAATAATAATGATAGTATAGATATTTCTAATCATAACAAGAAAGATGATACATGTAACATTATAGTCATTGTTTTAATTACAGACACAAAAACTTCATCACAAGAATAATGAATTGATGAGCAATAACTAGTATCAATTCTTATTGGTTATTTGTCATTGAGTATTTTATTTATTTATTTATTTATTTATTTATTCGTGAAGGGAAAAAAATGGCTGGTCAACATTTTATTCTAACCCAACATAGGTTTAATTTGTTTTCTGTTATGAATATGTTAAAGGAGCGTTGTGTATGTGTGTATTAGGTTTAACACACACACACACGCACACAAAAAAACCCTTGATAATACAAATCCATCTCTCTCTCTCTCTCTCTCTCTCTCTCTCTCTCTCTCTCTCTCTCTCTCTCTCTCTCTCTCTCTCTCTCTCTCTCTCTCTTTCGTTTAGAGTCTGAATGCTTCCCTCACATTCCCTGCATGACTCGAGTGCCTCTTTCTGCCTGTTTTTTGGAGCGTGTGTGTCTCTATTTCCATTGCCTCTCTCCTCATTACTATGCATACTTCCTTTTATTTTCAAACTCCATTGTTGCTTATTAAAATTTATTAGTAATGACGGCAGTTGGGGGCTCTCTAGCGTGTGTGTGTGTGTGTGTGTGTGTGTGTGTGTGTGTGTGTGTGTGTGTGTGTGTGTGTGTCACGTCTATTGTACCCCAAAAAATATATATATATGATAAACTAGAGGCTTTGTTATCCTTCCCTTCCCAAGTTTTCTGTGATACTCAATATTTATGTCGTCAAATTAATACGTTCAATCCTTTAGTCTACGATATACGTGATAGTAAATACTGCTTCCTCCCTCTCCCTCCTCCTCCCTCTCCCTCTCCCTCTCCCTCTCCCTCTCCCTCTCCCTCTCCCTCTCCCCTTGTCCCTCTCTCCCTCTTATTTCCGGCGGGTATCGAAGCAGCGTCCTTATTATTAATCTCAGGACACCGGCTACTCATTCTGCCTCACGATCTCATGGCCCGGAAGAGAGAGAGAGAGAGAGAGAGAGAGAGAGAGAGAGAGAGAGAGAGAGAGAGAGAGAGAGAGAGAGAGAGAGAGAGAGAGAGAGAGAGATGTAAAGTTTTGTCTCCCCAACTCCATTCTAAGACACTCAAATGAGGTCAAACTTCTTCCTTTGGGGTCTTCAGTTGACCTCAGAAGAAGCAGATTGAAAGCAAGAAGGTCATAAAGTCAATGTGGTAGTTTTTTTTCACTCCTATTTTTCTCCTTTTGTTCCCATTTCATTTCATTTCTTTCGTCTTTTTATGTCTTTGTCTTCCTATCTTTTGTCTGTCAGTCCCTCTTTGTGTGTGTGTGTGTGTGTGTGTGTGGGTGGGTGGGTGTGTCCGCGCGTTTCCCTCTTCGCTACTATCACTTTGTCTTTCTGTTCACAATTCATTCTTCCTTTCTCTTTCCTCTTCTTCCCTTTCTCTAACATTATCTTCTCGCTATTCTCCTTCCCTTCTCTGCTTTCCTCAGCCACCTTTACTCTCTTTCTCTCTTTCTGTCTCTCTCCATTACCACCTTTACTTTCACTCCTCCCCTTTTTCCCCTCTCTCTCCCCTCCCCATCTATCCCAATAACTTTTCCCCTCCTCACTTCTCCACACGTCGCCTCAGCCCTATCAGCCGCAAGGTAACTCAGTGATGGTACACACACACACACACACACAGCGCCACCTCCATACACATCCAATTTTCTCTTTACTTCACCCTATTAAAAAAAAAAAACGTCAACATACAATAAAGCCACTAGTTCACTCATGGTCATCCTTGCAAACAATAGAGTAGAGGATGGAAGCCGTGATGAATGGGTAACTCTCTCTAATTGAGCGCGAAAATCCAGGTGAGGGAGGCAGTAGACGTGACTCTCTCTCACGCTTCATTCTAACCTGCCTCCCTGGGTTACGATCCTAATACGATTTATTCCCTCTACGCATGAAAGCGGAGAGAGAGAGAGAGAGAGAGAGAGAGAGAGAGAGAGAGAGAGAGAGAGAGAGAGAGAGAGAGAGAGAGAGAGAGAGAGAGAGAGAGAGAGAGAGAGAGAGAATAATGGTGAAAGATAGTGGGTCACCCCAATCATGCTTTCCACCGCAAGATTGACATTTATTCGTATATATGATTCTCTCTCTCTCTCTCTCTCTCTCTCTCTCTCTCTCTCTCTCTCTCTCTCTCTCTCTCTCTCTCTCTCTCTCTCTCTCTCTCTCACGTCCCACACTTTACCACCACCTGTGACCTTTCAGATAAATAACACCATGAAAGTCACGCATAAAGGTTAGAAAATTAATGAGGGGATGAACGTCATTACACCTCATTATTCCCATTAACAGCCTGGTGAGTGACCGGGGGGAGGGGGAGGGGGTGAGGGGTTGAGGGGTAGGGGGTGGAGGCTTAGGGTGAGTGACCTACGTGGGTGTTGAGTGGGTGGGAGAGTTGGAAAGGAGTGTAAAATTGTGTGTTATTGCAGGTATGTGGCAGTTGGGTGACTGATCGAAGCTTTAGGGAAATGGGAGGTGAGTTATTGAGTGAAATTGGTGTAATAGGAACACATAGGAACACATAGGAAGAACAAACAGCAACAGGCCTGCTGGCCCTTACGAGGCTGTTTGTGAGTACACTATCTAGTCTAGAGTGAAGGATACAGGATAGTAAGGGTGAAGGCTTCTCTCCCCACCCATGGCTGGCAGGGAAAGGAAGGCCAACCAAGACCAGACTGTCACTACTGTCACTACCACTACTGCTACCACTACTTCCTGGCAAGCGATGTCAGGCCACTAGCGACGTCTTTTGAATCGACATTTCGTAAGTTAGGTACATCAGGATGAACTTACTCAAAGTTTGCTACGTTAACGGATAGTATTTTAGTTGTGGATTGGCTTCTAAATATTTGTCAAGTCTAATTGTTTTACTGTCGACGACATTGGCGGGCAGGGAGTTCCAAACGTTAACGATCCGATTGAAAAAGAAGTGCTTGGCTTTGTTTGATGTGAATCTTTTACCAGTAATCTTAAAAGAATGATGTCTTCTTGTTATATTTGATCAATCAAAAGAAATGTAATCTTATGTATTGATATTATCGAATCCTTTGATTATCTTGCACATTTCAATGAAATCCCCTCGCATCCTTCGTTTCGGTGGTAATGGCAGGTTAAACATAACTTATTGCCAGTATTAACCCTTACACTGCCGAGGTCTTTTCTAAGTGTTCGATTTATAGATTTTTAAAAAAAATTATGATTATATTAAAATTTTTCTTATTAATGATAAAAATAAATATTAATGATAAAAATAAATAATAATGATAAAAATAAATATTAATGATAAAAATAAATATTAATGATAAAAATAAATATTAATGATAAAAATAAATATTAATGATAAAAATAAATATTAATGATAAAAATAAATATTAATGATAAAAATAAATATTAATGATAAAAAATAAATATTAATGATTAAAATAAATATCAATGATAAAAATAAATATCAATGATAAAAATAAATATTAATGATAAAAATATATATTAATGATAAAAATATATATTAATGATAAAAATAAATATTAATGATAAAAATATATATTAATGATAAAAATATATATTAATGATAAAAATAAATATTAATGATAAAAACAAATATTAATGATAAAAATAAATAATAATGATAAAAATATATATTAATGATAAAAATATATATTAATGATAAAAATATATATTAATGATAAAAAATAAATATTAATGATAAAAATATATATTAATGATAAAAATAAATATTAATGATAAAAATAAATATTAGTGATAAAAATAAATAATAATGATAAAAATAAATATTAATGATAAAAATAAATATTAATGATAAAAATAAATATTAATGATAAAATTAAATATTAATGATAAAAATAAATATTAATGATAAAAATAAATATTGGCGCTAATTGGTCCACTGAAGACTATTTAAGAAGGAAGACACAAAGGAGGAGGAGGAGGAGGAGGAGGAGGAGGAGGAGGAGGAGGAGGAGGAGGGGGAGGGGAGGAGGGGGAGAATATTATGATTTTGCTGTAGGAGTTTGGAGAGAGAGAGAGAGAGAGAGAGAGAGAGAGAGAGAGAGAGAGAGAGAGAGAGAGAGAGAGAGAGAGAGAGAGAGAGAGAGAGAGAGAGAGAGAGATAGAGATAGAGAGATAAATAGAGAGAATAAATAGTTTTAGGCGTATCACACATGCATATATAGTGTTTAATATTATAGTAATGATGAAACTGAGTCCAGATTCGTGTTCAGTTTGACTGAAAACCTTTGGGTACAAATTTTCATGAAATTCTGAGGTGTGGAAATTTTTCACGAAATTTTCAAGGGTGTCACCTTAGATTTTTTTCATGAAATCATGTTTTTCAAAATAACTCGAAAAGTATGAGGTTTACGTAAAAAACATTCGTAATAGTAAATATAGAGCAGGAGACGCCCGTTCCTTTGAGCTTTACTAGAATGTAATTGGAATGTAAGTAATGGAGATATTGATATATTTGTATTTTACACGAAACTTCTACTTAATTACATTTTTCTCCTAAACCAAAAGAGTAATTTACAAACGGATGACACCATCAGATAGAACTTGTCAAGCTGAACAACTTTGTTTCTATACATCTTTGTTGTAGGACTAATACTTTACTTGTAAAATGACTAAACTATTTTGGACTCAAATTCTGGTGGAAATCTTCGGGCCAAAAATTTCACGAATCCATTTTCATCACAAATCCACGAAAACTTATATTAAAGTTAAAGGTTTTGAAATTAATAATAATACATGTTAAGGAAGTGTTGCTGTTGGAGTAAATAAACATTAATAATTATAATAATAAATATTAATGATAAAAATATATATTAATGATAAAAATATATATTAATGATAAAAATATATATTAATGATAAAAATAAATATTAATGATAAAAATAAATATTAATGATAAAAATATATATTAATGATAAAAATATATATTAATGATAAAAATATATATTAATGATAAAAATATATATTAATGATAAAAATAAATATTAATGATAAAAATAAATAATAATGATAAAAATAAATATTAATGATAAAAATATATATTAATGATAAAAATATATATTAATGATAAAAATATATATTAATGATAAAAATAAATATTAATGATAAAAATAAATATTAATGATAAAAATATATATTAATGATAAAAATAAATATTAATGATAAAAATATATATTAATGATAAAAATATATATTAATGATAAAAATATATATTAATGATAAAAATATATATTAATGATAAAAATAAATATTAATGATAAAAATATATATTAATGATAAAAATATATATTAATGATAAAAATAAATATTAATGATAAAAATATATATTAATGATAAAAATATATATTAATGATAAAATATATATTAATGATAAAAATAAATATTAATGATAAAAATATATATTAATGATAAAAATATATATTAATGATAAAAATAAATATTAATGATAAAAATATATATTAATGATAAAAATATATATTAATGATAAAAATAAATATTAATGATAAAAATATATATTAATGATAAAAATATATATTAATGATAAAAATAAATATTAATGATAAAAATATATATTAATGATAAAAATATATATTAATGATAAAAATATATATTAATGATAAAAATAAATATTAATGATAAAAATAATATTAATGATAAAAATATATATTAATGATAAAAATAAATATTAATGATAAAAATATATATTAATGATAAAAATATATATTAATGATAAAAATATATATTAATGATAAAAATAAATATTAATGATAAAAATAAATATTAATGATAAAAATATATATTAATGATAAAAATAAATATTAATGATAAAAATATATATTAATGATAAAAATATATATTAATGATAAAAATAAATATTAATGATAAAAATATATATTAATGATAAAAATATATATTAATGATAAAAATAAATATTAATGATAAAAATATATATTAATGATAAAAATATATATTAATGATAAAAATAAATATTAATGATAAAAATATATATTAATGATAAAAATAAATATTAATGATAAAAATATATATTAATGATAAAAATATATATTAATGATAAAAATAAATATTAATGATAAAAATAAATATTAATGATAAAAATATATATTAATGATAAAAATAAATATTAATGATAAAAATATATATTAATGATAAAAATATATATTAATGATAAAAATAAATATAATGATAAAAATAATATTAATGATAAAAATATATATTAATGATAAAAATAAATATTAATGATAAAAATATATATTAATGATAAAAATATATATTAATGATAAAAATAAATATTAATGATAAAAATATATATTAATGATAAAAATAAATATTAATGATAAAAATATATATTAATGATAAAAATATATATTAATGATAAAAATAAATATTAATGATAAAAATATATATTAATGATAAAAATATATATTAATGATAAAAATAAATATTAATGATAAAAATAATATTAATGATAAAAATAAATATTAATGATAAAAATAAATATTAATGATAAAAATATATATTAATGATAAAAATAAATATTAATGATAAAAATATATATTAATGATAAAAATATATATTAATGATAAAAATAAATATTAATGATAAAAATATATATTAATGATAAAAATAAATATTAATGATAAAAATATATATTAATGATAAAAATATATATTAATGATAAAAATATATATTAATGATAAAAATAAATATTAATGATAAAAATATATATTAATGATAAAAATAAATATTAATGATAAAAATAAATATTAATGATAAAAATAAATATTAATGATAAAAATAAATATTAATGATAAAAATAAATATTAATGATAAAAATAAATATTAATGATAAAAATAAATATTAATGATAAAAATAAATATTAATGATAAAAATAAATATTGGCGCTAATTGGTCCACTGAAGACTATTTAAGAAGGAAGACACAAAGGAGGAGGAGGAGGAGGAGGAGGAGGAGGAGGAGGAGGAGGAGGAGGAGGAGGGAGGAGGGGGAGAATATTATGATTTTGCTGTAGGAGTTTGGAGAGAGGGAGAGAGAGAGAGAGAGAGAGAGAGAGAGAGAGGAGAGAGAGAGAGAGAGAGAGAGAGAGAGAGAGAGAGAGAGAGAGAGAGAGAGAGCGATAGAGATAGAGAGATAAATAGAGAGAATAAATAGTTTTAGGCGTATCACACATGCGTATATAGTGTTTAATATTATAGTAATGATGAAACTGAGTCCAGATTCGTGTTCAGTTTGACTGAAAACCTTTAGGTACAAATTTTCATGAAATTCTGAGGTGTGGAAATTTTTCACGAAATTTTCAAGGGTGTCACCTTAGATTTTTTTCATGAAATCATGTTTTTCAAAATAACTCGAAAAGTATGAGGTTTACGTAAAAAACATTCGTAATAGTAAATATAGAGCAGGAGACGCCCGTTCCTTTGAGCTTTACTAGAATGTAATTGGAATGTAAGTAATGGAGATATTGATATATTTGTATTTTACACGAAACTTCTACTTAATTACATTTTTCTCCTAAACCAAAAGAGTAATTTACAAACGGATGACACCATCAGATAGAACTTGTCAAGCTGAACAACTTTGTTTCTATACATCTTTGTTGTAGGACTAATACTTTACTTGTAAAATGACTAAACTATTTTGGACTCAAATTCTGGTGGAAATCTTCGGGCCAAAAATTTCACGAATCCATTTTCATCACAAATCCACGAAAACTTATATTGAAGTTAAAGGTTTTGAAATTAATAATAATACATGTTAAGGAAGTGTTGCTGTTGGAGTAAATAAATATTAATAATTATAATAATAAATATTAATGATAAAAATAAATATTAATGATAAAAATATATATTAATGATAAAAATATATATTAATGATAAAAATATATATTAATGATAAAAATAAATATTAATGATAAAAATATATATTAATGATAAAAATATATATTAATGATAAAAATATATATTAATGATAAAAATATATATTAATGATAAAAATAAATATTAATGATAAAAATAAATATTAATGATAAAAATAAATATTAATGATAAAAATATATATTAATGATAAAAATAAATATTAATGATAAAAATATATATTAATGATAAAAATAAATATTAATGATAAAAATAAATATTAATGATAAAAATATATATTAATGATAAAAATAAATATTAATGATAAAAATATATATTAATGATAAAAATATATATTAATGATAAAAATATATATTAATGATAAAAATATATATTAATGATAAAAATAAATATTAATGATAAAAATATATATTAATGATAAAAATATATATTAATGATAAAAATAAATATTAATGATAAAAATATATATTAATGATAAAAATATATATTAATGATAAAAATATATATTAATGATAAAAATAAATATTAATGATAAAAATAAATATTAATGATAAAAATATATATTAATGATAAAAATAAATATTAATGATAAAAATATATATTAATGATAAAAATATATATTAATGATAAAAATAAATATTAATGATAAAAATATATATTAATGATAAAAATATATATTAATGATAAAAATAAATATTAATGATAAAAATATATATTAATGATAAAAATATATATTAATGATAAAAATAAATATTAATGATAAAAATATATATTAATGATAAAAATAAATATTAATGATAAAAATATATATTAATGATAAAAATATATATTAATGATAAAAATAATATTAATGATAAAAATAATATTAATGATAAAAATATATATTATGATAAAAATAAATATTAATGATAAAAATATATATTAATGATAAAAATATATATTAATGATAAAAATAAATATTAATGATAAAAATAAATATTAATGATAAAAATATATATTAATGATAAAAATAAATATTAATGATAAAAATATATATTAATGATAAAAATATATATTAATGATAAAAATATATATTAATGATAAAAATATATATTAATGATAAAAATAAATATTAATGATAAAAATATATATTAATGATAAAAATATATATTAATGATAAAAATAAATATTAATGATAAAAATATATATTAATGATAAAAATATATATTAATGATAAAAATAAATATTAATGATAAAAATAAATATTAATGATAAAAATAAATATAATGATAAAAATAAATATTAATGATAAAAATATATATTAATGATAAAAATATATATTAATGATAAAAATATATATTAATGATAAAAATATATATTAATGATAAAAATAAATATTAATGATAAAAATAATATTAATGATAAAAATAAATATAATGATAAAAATATATATTAATGATAAAAATATATATTAATGATAAAAATATATATTAATGATAAAAAATAAATATTAATGATAAAAATATATATTAATGATAAAAATAAATATTAATGATAAAAATAAATATTAATGATAAAAATAAATATAATGATAAAAATAAATATTAATGATAAAAATAAATATTAATGATAAAAATAAATATTAATGATAAAATAAATATTAATGATAAAAATAAATATTAATGATAAAAATAAATATTGGCGCTAATTGGTCCACTGAAGACTATTTAAGAAGGAAGACACAAAGGAGGAGGAGGAGGGAGAGGAGGGGCAGAATATTATGATTTTGCTGTAGGAGTTTGGAGAGAGGGAGAGAGAGAGAGAGAGAGAGAGAGAGAGAGAGAGAGAGAGAGAGAGAGAGAGAGAGAGAGAGAGAGAGAGAGAGAGAGAGAGAGAGAGAGCGCGATAGAGATAGAGAGATAAATAGAGAGAATAAATAGTTTTAGGCGTATCACACATGCGTATATAGTGTTTAATATTATAGTAATGATGAAACTGAGTCCAGATTCGTGTTCAGTTTGACTGAAAACCTTTGGGTACAAATTTTCATGAAATTCTGAGGTGTGGAAATTTTTCACGAAATTTTCAAGGGTGTCACCTTAGATTTTTTTCATGAAATCATGTTTTTCAAAATAACTCGAAAAGTATGAGGTTTACGTAAAAAACATTCTAATAGTAAATATAGAGCAGGAGACGCCCGTTCTTTGAGCTTTACTAGAATGTAATTGGAATGTAAGTAATGGAGATATTGATATATTTGTATTTTACACGAAACTTCTACTTAATTACATTTTTCTCCTAAACCAAAAGAGTAATTTACAAACGGATGACACCATCAGATAGAAATTGTCAAGCTGAACAACTTTGTTTCTATACATCTTTGTTGTAGGACTAATACTTTACTTGTAAAATGACTAAACTATTTTGGACTCAAATTCTGGTGGAAATCTTCGGGCCAAAAATTTCACGAATCCATTTTCATCACAAATCCACGAAAACTTATATTAAAGTTAAAGGTTTTGAAATTAATAATGATACATGTTAAGGAAGTGTTGCTGTTGGAGTAAATAAACATTAATAATAATAATAATAATAAATATTAATGATAAAAATATATATTAATGATAAAAATATATATTAATGATAAAAATATATATTAATGATAAAAATAAATATTAATGATAAAAATAAATATTAATGATAAAAATATATATTAATGATAAAAATATATATTAATGATAAACATATATATTAATGATAAAAATAAATATTAATGATAAAAATATATATTAATGATAAAAATAAATATTAATGATAAAAATATATTTTAATGATAAAAATATATATTAATGATAAAAAATAAATATTAATGATAAAAATAAATATTAATGATAAAAATATATATTAATGATAAAAATATATATTAATGATAAAAATATATATTAATGATAAAAATAAATATTCATGATAAAAATAAATATTAATGATAAAAATATATATTAATGATAAAAATAAATATTAATGATAAAAATATATATTAATGATAAAAATATATATTAATGATAAAAATAAATATTAATGATAAAAATATATATTAATGATAAAAATAAATATTAATGATAAAAATATATATTAATGATAAAAATATATATTAATGATAAAAAATAAATATTAATGATAAAAAATATATATTAATGATAAAAATATATATTAATGATAAAAATAAATATTAATGATAAAAATAAATAATAATGATAAAAATAAATAATAATGATAAAAATAAATATTAATGATAAAAATATATATTAATGATAAAAATATATATTAATGATAAAATATATATTAATGATAAAAATATATATTAATGATAAAAATAAATATTAATGATAAAAACAAATATTAATGATAAAAATAAATAATAATGATAAAAATATATATTAATGATAAAAATATATATTAATGATAAAAATATATATTAATGATAAAAAATAAGTATTAATGATAAAAATATATATTAATGATAAAAATAAATATTAATGATAAAAATAAATATTAGTGATAAAAATAAATAATAATGATAAAAATAAATATTAATGATAAAAATAAATATTAATGATAAAAATAAATATTAATGATAAAAATATATATTAATGATAAAAATATATATTAATGATAAAAATATATATTAATGATAAAAATATATATTAATGATAAAAATAAATATTAATGATAAAAATAAATAATAATGACAAAAATAAATATTAATGATAAAAATATATATTAACGATAAAAATATATATTAATGATAAAAAATAAATATTAATATAAATAATATATTTATCATTAATATTTATTTTTATCATTAATACCTATTTCCATCATTAATATTTACTTTCATCATTAATATGTATTTTTATCATTAATATATATTTTCATCATTAATATATATTTTTATCATTAATATTTATTTTTTTATCATTATTAATTATTTTTATCATTAATATTTATTTTTATCATTAAAACATATTTTTATCATTAATATATACCTTTATCACCAATATATATTTTTATCATTAATATATAGTTTTATCATTAATACTTATTTTTATCACTAATATATATTTTTATCATTAATATTTATTTTTATTATTATTATCTATTTTTATCATTAACATTTATTTTTATCATTAATATTTATTTTTATCACCAATATATATTTTTATCATTAATATATATTTTTATAATGATAAAAATAAATATTAATGATAAAAATATATATTAATGATACAAATATATATCAATGACAAAAAATAAATATTAATGATAAAAATAAATATCAATGACAAAAACATATACCAACGACAAAAATAAATATTAATGATAAAAATATATATTAATGATAAAAACATATATTAATGATAAAAATATATATTAATGATAAAAATAAATATTAATGACAAAATTATATATTAATGACAAAAACATATATCAATGATAAAAACAAATATTAATGATAA
>JAPQNM010002750.1:44791-62291 GCA_029783475.1 Metacarcinus magister
ATATATTAATGATAAAAATATATTAATGATAAAAATATATATTAATGATAAAAATATATATTAATGATAAAAATATATATTAATGATAAAAATATATATTAATGATAAAAATAAATATTAATGATAAAAATATATATTAATGATAAAAATAAATATTAATGATAAAAATAAATATTAATGATAAAAATAAATATTAATGATAAAAATAAATAATAATGATAAAAATAAATATTAATGATAAAAATATATATTAATGATAAAAATAAATATTAATGATAAAAATATATATTAATGATAAAAATAAATATTAATGATAAAAATATATATTAATGATAAAAATAAATAATAATGATAAAAATAAATATTAATGATAAAAATAAATAATAATGATAAAAATAAATATTAATGATAAAAATAAATAATAATGATAAAAATAAATATTAATGATAGGAGGAGGAGGAAGAGGAGGAGGAGGAGAAGGAGAAGGAGAAGACCTTAGAATAGCTATGCGTTGTTGAGTGGCATGCATAAGGAATGAGTTATGATGAAATAAGGGCATGGATGACTGTGAGGAATATTTGGAGGAGAAATGTGAGGCTAAGTGATGTGACGGAATTATCGGTATGGTAATAAAATAGGTTTGATAAGGTAAAGGGATCAAATAAAGGGGATAAAATGCATGAAAATGTTATATATACGACTGAATGAATAATATGGAACACGAATCAATGAGTGAATATATATGAATAGGTTGGTATGAGAGAGAGAGAGAAAAAAAAAAAGAGAAAGAAAAAGAGAGTATTGCATGTTCACGCTATCACGCTAATGGATTAAAATTACTATTAAGTCTGCTGTGCCTTCGTCAGGAAAAGAAATAGTGTTATGGTGCTGTATGTGTTATCTCTAATCCCTCTCCTAGCAGGTAAAGTGTGTGAGATAGTGAGTGATTGAGAGTGAGGTTGAGACAGTGAGATTATGAAAGTGAGTGAGTGAGTGAATGACATTATTTGAATTTTTTTGTGTGACTTATTACTACTACTACTACTACTACTACTACTACTACTACTACTACTACTACTACTACTACTACTACTACTACTACTACTACTACTACTACTACTACTACTACTACTACTACTACTACTACTTCATTTCTTGGATGAAAGAAATGGAGTAAAGATCGTTCATTTTAAGGTGAAATTTAGTGGTTGCTAAAGCTTAATTGCTACTTGCTTTGTGGGATATCCGCTGTGTAATCAATCTCTCTCTCTCTCTCTCTCTCTCTCTCTCTCTCTCTCTCTCTCTCTCTCTCTCTCTCTCTCTCTCTCTCTCTCTCTCCTTACTGGGAGATAGATACACGCACAAATGTATATATATATATATATATATATATATATATATATATATATATATATATATATATAGAGAGAGAGAGAGAGAGAGAGAGAGGTATTCCCGTCATGTTGTGTAATGTCAATTCTTAGGGAAGATCACATTAACAACACAACACCAACACAACTGCTTTCAATGCGGCGAAGATTTCTCAGTAATGGTGTGTTGTGTGGCAACAGGAGGAGGAGGAGGAGGAGGGGGGGGGGATGGGTACGCAGATAATGGTAGTGTATAGTGAAGGAGAGAGAGAGAGAGAGAGAGAGAGAGAGAGAGAGAGAGAGAGAGAGAGAGAGAGAGAGAGAGAGAGAGAGAGAGAGAGAGAGAATCATTCCCAAGCCACATTCCTTTCCATTCTTGTCATTTTCGTCTTCCTTTTCATCTTTATTCTCCTCCTCCTCCTTCTCCTCCACCCCTCTTCCTCCTCCTCCTCCTCCTCCTCCTCCTTCTCAATATTAAAATGTTCCTCCCGTATCTACCAAAAGAGGGGAAGGAAGGAAGGAAGGAAGGAAGGAAGGAAGAAAGAGGAGTAGAGCAGAGGTGAGAAGCTTTTGATGTAGGCGGAATGGGCGGGTCTCACACCTTTCCTGAATTAATTAACCTGGCCGAGTTTACTTCACCTAACTAGATAGGTTTCTACTTCTCTCTACCTGTCATGTTTGAATTAATTTATATAGATCTTAAGATTTTTCACTCTGAGGTTATACAAAATTGTTTCTCTATAAGTTTTGACGTATTTTTTTATATTATTTTTTCATAAATATCTGGAAATTTGCCTTTTAGATGTTGTTTCAAATTTGTGTTTTCTGAAGGTGTGTATTTTATTTTTTTGTCAGAGAGAGAGAGAGAGAGAGAGAGAGAGAGAGAGAGAGAGAGAGAGAGAGAGAGAGAGAGAGAGAGAGAGAGAGAGAGAGAGAGAGAGGGAGAGAGAGAGAGAGAGAAAAGGGGATTTGTAGCGTTTTTTGAATATTTTTACGTTAATTTTTCACCTTTCTGAATCGATTTTTTTGGTTCCTCGGCTTCCATTTAAAAGTTGTCACATTTTTTTTACCTCTGTATCACATTTTCCTTTTACTTGACCACACCATTCCCTGCATTCCCTTTTTTTGTACCTGTGTGTGTGTGTGTGTGTGTGTGTGTGTGTGTGTGTGTGTGTGTGTGTGTGTGTGTGTGTGTGTGTGTGTGTGTGTGTGAAATCCTAAGTAATTCTATTCTCTCCTTTTTTCTTTTTTTTCAAGGGTGTGTATGTACAGCTATTTAAAGTGTATGTGTGTGACTGTGTACGTAAATAGAGAGGTGTGTGTACGTAATTAGTGGTGTGTGTAATTTGCGTCTGGTATCGTGTACACAGTCTGTCTACATTCCCACGAAACTAACCTTTGAAACTAAAGAATGTGGTGTTTTTTTTCTTCTTTTTTGTACCTTTCCATTGGTTGTGTGTGTTTGTGTGATGCAGTGTAGCAGTGAAATACCTATGCTCCCCCCGTCTCTCTCTCTCTCTCTCTCTCTCTCTCTCTCTCTCTCTCTCTCTCTCTCTCTCTCTCTCTCTCTCTCTCTCTCTCTCTCTCTCTCTCTCTCTCTCTCATCCCACACACACACACACACACACACCTTCACTTTTACCTTCACGCATCCTACCTTTGCCTGTGCACTCTCCCACCACCCTCTTGTCCACCTTCTGACGGACAAAAAATACATCTTGTGCGTCCCTCAGAGTCCTGCTGTAAACTTTGACCATCTGTTAGCTGCGGGTGTAGTCTTTCCAACTGGGTGAATTCACAGAGAGAGAGAGAGAGAGAGAGAGAGAGAGAGAGAGAGAGAGAGAGAGAGAGAGAGAGAGAGAGAGAGAGAGAGAGAGAGAGAGAGAGAGAGAGAGGTGGTAGAGAAAGTGGGAATGTTGGGAAAAGAGGATAAGAGAGCAATGCAAGTGTTTATGAGAAGGTGAGAGTGAAGGAGGGAGGGAGAAAGGAAGGAAAGAAGGTATAGACGGAGTGAGTGTTAAGAGTTAAGTTTATCAAGGGAAAGGAGGTGGAGGGAGAGAGGAAAAGGAGGGAGTAATGGAGGAAAGATTATAGTCACCTTTTTATTTAGCTTGTAATTTGTTAAAGGTGTTGGAGGGAAGGTTGTAGAGAGGAGGTAAAGATCACTAACGTGTTTTATATTTGATTTATATTATGGGGTGGGAAGGAGAGGGGGAAACAGAGGAGGAGGAAGGAAGGGCAGGGAGGGAAGGAGAGTGATGGAGGGAGGGAGGGAGGTAGGAAGGGGATAGATCATTCTAGCTGTTTATCATATTTCCTGTAAGCTTAGAAGTGAGATAGGGAGGGTGGAAGGGGAAGGGGAAAGGCATTCAGGGTCTTAACATTATGAAGTGTGTTGGATAAGGGAAGGAAAGGGGAGGGATAGGAAGGAAGGGAGAGAGGGATTAAAGGAAGGTCAAATGAGAGGGAGGAATGGAGTGAAGGAAAAAATGAAAGAGCAAAGCTATCTTAATAATACAGAAAGATAGATAGATAGATAAAGATAAAAAAATAGAGCGAGAGACCTTCTTATTGTCTATTTATCCTCTACACACACGCTCTCTCTCTCTCTCTCTGTCTCTCACTTTTTCTCTTCTCCTCTCACATTAAGGCGGAAATGATGAGTGAGAGGGTAAAGAAAACATGACAATTTAAAAGAAGGAAGGATAATACAATTGTACTCCTAAATCTTTTTCTCACTCACTCACTCACTCACTCACTCACTCACTCACTCACTCACTCACTCACTCAATCCCCCTCTCTCTTTCTCTCACTTTTTTTCTTTTCTTCCCAACTGTACAGAGTGTAAATATAAAACAGAGAAAGAGAGAGAGAGAAAAACAAAAGGGACAGGAGGAATACGAACGTGTGAAATGAAAGTAGGTAAGCAGGGAGAGATGGAGAGAGAGGGAGGGAAGGAGGGAGAGATGGAGAGAGGGGAAGAGGGATGAATGACGCAGAGAGCAAGTGAAGGAATTGGAGAATGGAATGGAAGAATGATCAGGGGAGGCAGTGAAAAAAGGAGAAACAAGGGTTATGATGTAGAATGAAGCAATGGTTGTGAAATTTAGAGAGGAAGAGGAGGAGGAGGAGGAGGAGGAGGAGGAGGAGGAGGAGGAGGAGGAGGAGGAGGAGATTCAAGAACAAGAGAAAAATATAAAAGATGGAGGAGTGGGACAAAAATAGGAGCAACAGAGAGAGAGAGAGAGAGAGAGAGAGAGAGAGAGAGAGAGAGAGAGAGAGAGAGAGAGAGAGAGAGAGAGAGAGAGAGAGAGAGAGAGAAAACGTGAGCCCAAAATAACATATATATCTATTTAACACCAAATTTAATCGTTTCAATAAGTTACATGAGAGTAAAAAAACAAGAAATAGTAGAAATATATAAGCCTTCCCCTTCCTCCCTTCCTTTCCCTTCCTTTCTTCCTCCCTTCCCTTCCCTTCCCTTCCCTTCCCTTCCCTTCCCTTCCCTTCCCTTCCCTTCCCTTCCTTTCCCTTCCCTTCCCTTCCTCCCTTCCCTTCCCTTCCCTTCCCTTCCCTTCCCTTCCCTTCCCTTCCCTTCCCTTCCCTTCCCTTCCCTTCCCTTCCCTTCCCTTCCCTTCCCTTCCTTTCCCTTCCCTTCCTCTCCTCTTCCATCCTCTTCCCTAATCCAGTTTCCTTCTTTTATTCTTATTTATTGCGCTGGATAGATCCCTTTTACGTATCTAAGGAAAATAATTACCTGTTAGAGATCCATGGAGGCTTAATTAGAGAGCTATTAGTGGGTAGTGGTGGTGGTGGTGGTGGTGGTTGTAGTGTGTGTGTTTCTATTGGAGAGAATTTTTTTTATCATTCTCTCTCTCTCTCTCTCTCTCTCTCTCTCTCTCTCTCTCTCTCTCTCTCTCTCTCTCTCTCTCTCTCTCTCTCTCTCTCTCTCTCTCTCTCTCTGTGTTTCTCGTTTCATCACCTCCTCTCCCTTATCTTCCTTATCTACCTACTCCTTTTCTCTCTTTCTCTCCCACCCTATCTCTCTATCACCATTACTCTACCACTCCTCCTCCCTCCTCCTCCTCCTCCTGCTCCTCCTCCTCCTCCTCCATAATATTCTTCCAACTTACTTCCAGCGAAATTACTTCCTCCTCTCTCCCCTATTTATCTTCTTTCCTCTTCCTCAAGTTTTTTATCCATTATCTTTTCTTCTATTTAATTCAATTTTCATTTCTCTTATTCCCTCAACCGGTTCTCTTCCAATTTTCTTCCTCCTCATTTTTCTGTTTTTTCAGCCTCATCGTTTTCTTTTCACTTTTTGCACATCCTTACCGCCTCCTCCTCCTCCTCCTCCTCCTCCTCCTCCTCCTCCTCCTCCTCCTCCTCCTCCTCCTCCAATTGAACAAAGTGCTTTGTTTATTAGTTGGTAATTTCATAAGGAATATCTGATATCTTTTCCATCAACATTGGTAAAGCATTAGATCCACCATACTGATTTTATCATCTGTTTTAACCCAAATAAATTCATTTATAGCAATAAAAGTTTCTGGTGAAATTAACTGAAACTATGCTGAAAGTCTTACATTATTCCCATGTACAACATATTTAAAAAAAACAAAATCAAAGAGGAAAATTTGCAAAAAATTTCCCGGAGTAGAAAAAATGACAAATACACCATATGTTGAGGTCAATTCTAGACATCCACGAGGGTCTGTAAGATGGTTAAACGTGTCGTAAGGCTTAGTTATGAACTGCTTTGAGCTGTAACAGTCATTACAAGAATATTCGTGGACGTTAAGACAATATGTGTTCCTTACGGGGTAACGTGTCGTGTGTAGGAGTATACGCGGGTTACTGATGGCTATCATATCCTCTCAATGGTGCTTGACACTGCAATAAAAGTACTGCATTACATTTTTTAATGAAAATAAATCACTTCCATAGCCATTGGCACCGGTGACAGAGTCAGTAATGAAAATTTTGATCGGTCGGTCATGTCCGAACGAGCGGTGGGAATTGAATTGTTTTCTGCCTCTATATACCTAATTCTAGTGAGCCTTATCTTGATGCAGCAGCATTTAAGAATGAAAATAAATCACTTCCATAGCCATTGGCACCGGTGACAGAGTCAGTAGTGAAGATTTTGATCGGCCGGTCATGACCGAGCGAGCGGTGGGAATTGAATTGTTTTCTGCCTCTATATACCTAATTCTAGTGAGCCTTATCATGATGCAGCAGCATTTAAGAATGAAAATAAATCACTTCCATACCCATTGGCACCGGTGACAGAGTCAGTAGTGAAGATTTTGATCGGCCGGTCATGACCGAGCGAGCGGTGGGAATTGAATTGTTTTCTGCCTCTATATACCTAATTCTAGTGAGCCTTATCTTGATGCAGCAGCATTTAAGAATGAAAATAAATAACTTCCATAGCCATTGGCACCGGTGACAGAGTCAGTAGTGAAGATTTTGATCGGCCGGTCATGACCGAGCGAGCGGTGGGAATTTAATTGTTTTCTGCCTCTATATACCTAATTCTAGTGAGCCTTATCTTGATGCAGCAGCATTTAAGAATGAAAATAAATCACTTCCATAGCCATTGGCACCGGTGACAGAGTCAGTAGTGAAAATTTTGATCGGGCCGGTCATGACCGAGCGAGCGGTGGGAATTGAATTGTTTTCTGCCTCTATATACCTAATTCTAGTGAGCCTTATCTTGATGCAGCAGCATTTAAGAATGAAAATAAATCACTTCCATAGCCATTGGCACCGGTGACAGAGTCAGTAGTGAAGATTTTGATCGGCCGGTCATGACTGAGCGAGCGGTGGGAATTGAATTGTTATCTGCCTCTATATACCTAATTCTAGTGAGCCTTATCTTGATGCAGCAGCATTTAAGAATGAAAATAAATAACTTCCATAGCCATTGGCACCGGTGACAGAGTCAGTAGTGAAGATTTTGATCGGCCGGTCATGACCGAGCGAGCGGTGGGAATTGAATTGTTTTCTGCCTCTATATACCTAATTCTAGTGAGCCTTATCTTGATGCAGCAGCATTTAAGAATGAAAATAAATAACTTCCATAGCCATTGGCACCGGTGACAGAGTCAGTAGTGAAGATTTTGATCGGCCGGTCATGACCGAGCGAGCGGTGGGAATTGAATTGTTTTCTGCCTCTATATACCTAATTCTAGTGAGCCTTATCTTGATGCAGCAGCATTTAAGAATGAAAATAAATCACTTCCATAGCCATTGGCACCGGTGACAGAGTCAGTAGTGAAAATTTTGATCGGGCGGTCATGTCCGAACGAGCGGTGGGAATTGAATTGTTTTCTGCCTCTATATACCTAATTATAGTGAGCCTTATCTTGATGCAGCAGCATTTAAGAATGAAAATAAATCACTTCCATAGCCATTGGCACCGGTGACAGAGTCAGTAGTGAAGATTTTGATCGGCCGGTCATGACCGAGCGAGCGGTGGGAATTTAATTGTTTTCTGCCTCTATATACCTAATTCTAGTGAGCCTTATCTTGATGCAGCAGCATTTAAGAATGAAAATAAATAACTTCCATAGCCATTGGCACCGGTGACAGAGTCAGTAGTGAAGATTTTGATCGGCCGGTCATGACTGAGCGAGCGGTGGGAATTGAATTGTTATCTGCCTCTATATACCTAATTCTAGTGAGCCTTATCTTGATGCAGCAGCATTTAAGAATGAAAATAAATCACTTCCATAGCCATTGGCACCGGTGACAGAGTCAGTAGTGAAAATTTTGATCGGTCGGTCATGTCCGAACGAGCGGTGGGAATTGAATTGTTTTCTGCCTCTATATACCTAATTATAGTGAGCCTTATCTTGATGCAGCAGCATTTAAGAATGAAAATAAATCACTTCCATAGCCATTGGCACCGGTGACAGAGTCAGTAGTGAAGATTTTGATCGGCCGGTCATGACCGAGCGAGCGGTGGGAATTGAATTGTTTTCTGCCTCTATATACCTAATTCTAGTGAGCCTTATCTTGATGCAGCAGCATTTAAGAATGAAAATAAATAACTTCCATAGCCATTGGCACCGGTGACAGAGTCAGTAGTGAAGATTTTGATCGGCCGGTCATGACCGAGCGAGCGGTGGGAATTGAATTGTTTTCTGCCTCTATATACCTAATTCTAGTGAGCCTTATCTTGATGCAGCAGCATTTAAGAATGAAAATAAATCACTTCCATAGCCATTGGCACCGGTGACAGAGTCAGTAGTGAAGATTTTGATCGGCCGGTCATGACCGAGCGAGCGGTGGGAATTGAATTGTTTTCTGCTTCTATATACCTAATTCTAGTGAGCCTTATCTTGATGCAGCAGCATTTAAGAATGAAAATAAATAACTTCCATAGCCATTGGCACCGGTGACAGAGTCAGTAGTGAAGATTTTGATCGGCTGGTCATGACCGAGCGAGCGGTGGGAATTGAATTGTTTTCTGCCTCTATATACCTAATTCTAGTGAGCCTTATCTTGATGCAGCAGCATTTAAGAATGAAAATAAATCACTTCCATAGCCATTGGCACCGGCGACAGAGTCAGTAGTGAAGATTTTGATCGGCCGGTCATGACCGAGCGAGCGGTGGGAATTGAATTGTTTTCTGCCTCTATATACCTAATTCTAGTGAGCCTTATCTTGATGCAGCAGCATTTAAGAATGAAAATAAATAACTTCCATAGCCATTGGCACCGGTGACAGAGTCAGTAGTGAAGATTTTGATCGGCCGGTCATGACCGAGCGAGCGGTGGGAATTGAATTGTTTTCTGCCTCTATATACCTAATTCTAGTGAGCCTTATCTTGATGCAGCAGCATTTAAGAATGAAAATAAATCACTTCCATAGCCATTGGCACCGGTGACAGAGTCAGTAGTGAAAATTTTGATCAGTCGGTCATGTCCGAACGAGCGGTGGGAATTGAATTGTTTTCTGCCTCTATATACCTAATTCTAGTGAGCCTTATCTTGATGCAGCAGCATTTAAGAATGAAAATAAGTAACTTCCATAGCCATTGGCACCGGTGACAGAGTCAGTAGTGAAGATTTTGATCGGCCAGTCATGACCGAGCGAGCGGTGCTTGGTCCTGTCTTATTCATGATATATGTTAATGACATAGATGATGGGATCATTTGCAAAATATCGAAATTCGCTGACGATATGAAAATTCTCAGCAAAGTAACTACGACAATTGACAGAGAAGTCTTACAATCAGACCTAGATCGACTAACATCTTGGGCCAATAAATGGCAAATGAAATTTAACGTTAAAAATGCAAGAGAACATTTAAATAACTGCATGACGGCACGATCTCAGTTGTGTTGGGGATTAGTATATTTTTTTCCTTCGTTTTAATTTAGTTTGGCTTTGCATTTTATATTCAGTATTAGTTACTTTTATATTTCTGAAATAATAAATGAAATCATATAAGTAGAGACATGTCGTTTTGTTGTTTGTAATCCTTTGTAATCCTTTGTAATCCTTTGTAAAAATCTTCCGGTTAATGTTAATGTTGTAATGTGTTGTGTTGTATCCGAGGTCTTGTCTTGTGTTGTGTTGTGTTGTGTTGTATCCGAGGTCTTGTGTTGTGTTGTGTTGTGTTGTGTTGTATCCGAGGTGTTGTGTTGTGTTGTGTTGTATCCGAGGTCTTGTGTTGTGTTGTGTTGTGTTGTATCCGAGGTGTTGTGTTGTGTTGTGTTGTGTTGTATCCGAGGTCTTGTGTTGTGTTGTGTTGTATTGTATCCGAGGTCTTGTGTTGTGTTGTGTTGTGTTGTATTGTATCCGAGGTCTTGTGTTGTGTTGTGTTGTGTTGTATCCATGGTGTTGTGTTGTGTTGTGTTGTATCCGAGGTCTTGTCTTGTGTTGTGTTGTGTTGTGTTGTGTTGTGTTGTATCCGAGGTCTTGTCTTGTGTTGTGTTGTGTTGTATCCGAGGTGTTGTGTTGTGTTGTGTTGTATCCGAGGTCTTGTGTTGTGTTGTGTTGTGTTGTATCCGAGGTCTTGTGTTGTATCCGTGGTGTTGTGTTGTGTTGTGTTGTATCCGAGGTCTTGTCTTGTGTTGTGTTGTGTTGTGTTGTATCCGAGGTCTTGTCTTGTGTTGTGTTGTGTTGTGTTGTATCCGTGGTGTTGTGTTGTGTTGTGTTGTATCCGAGGTCTTGTCTTGTGTTGTGTTGTGTTGTGTTGTATCCGAGGTCTTGTCTTGTGTTGTGTTGTGTTGTGTTGTATCCGAGGTCTTGTCTTGTGTTGTGTTGTGTTGTGTTGTATCCGTGGTGTTGTGTTGTGTTGTGTTGTATCCGAGGTCTTGTCTTGTGTTGTGTTGTGTTGTGTTGTATCCGAGGTCTTGTCTTGTGTTGTGTTGTGTTGTGTTGTGTTGTATCCGTGGTGTTGTGTTGTGTTGTGTTGTATCCGAGGTCTTGTCTTGTGTTGTGTTGTGTTGTGTTGTATCCGAGGTCTTGTCTTGTGTTGTGTTGTGTTGTATCCGAGGTGTTGTGTTGTGTTGTGTTGTATCCGAGGTCTTGTCTTGTGTTGTGTTGTGTTGTGTTGTGTTGTATCCGAGGTCTTGTGTTGTGTGTTGTGTTGTATCCGAGGTGTTGTGTTGTGTTGTATCCGAGGTCTTGTGTTGTGTTGTGTTGTATCCGTGGTGTTGTGTTGTGTTGTGTTGTATCCGAGGTCTTGTGTTGTGTTGTGTTGTGTTGTATCCGAGGTCTTGTGTTGCGTTGTGTTGTATCCGTGGTGTTGTGTTGTGTTGTGTTTTATCCGAGGTCTTGTGTTGTGTTGTGTTGTATCCGAGGTCTTGTGTTGTGTTGTGTTGTATCTGTGGTGTTGTGTTGTGTTGTGTTGTGTGTCTGTGTTCGTGTTTATGATTTTCTTGTGCAGGATTGGAAGGGTTTTTGCCACTTTAAGGACAACTTTCATTCCTTCCCTAAAGGGTATTTCCCACTACCCTTTAAGGACAACTTTCATTCCTTCCCTAAAGGGTATTTCCCACTACCCTTTAAGGACAACTTTCATTCCTTCCCTAAAGGGTATCTCCCAATACCCTTTAAGGACAACTTTCATTCCTTCCCTAAAGGGTATCTCCCACTACCCTTTAAGGACAACTTTCATTCCTTCCCTAAAGGGTATCTCCCACTACCCTTTAAGGACAACTTTCATTCCTTCCCTAAAGGGTATCTCCCAATACCCTTTAAGGACAACTTTCATTCCTTCCTTAAAAGGCATCCCCTTAACACCTGCACGCCATCTTTCTTTTCACCCCGCCAGTGAGCCCTTAGAAGGCTGTCAGTGGTCCACCAACCCGTCCTCCACCGCCTCTCCCTCGGCGAGCACGTGTTGGTGGACCTCAAGGGCACCAGGTCTCAGGACCTGTTACTCGACTTCCTCCTTCGGGAACCTCACCTGATCAGAATGAAAGAAAGAATAACTGAAAATCATAAACAATTATTATTATGAGGATGTTTATGGTTTTGTATTGATCTTGGAATATGAAGATGGATAAGAAAACCTTCATTATTTTGGCTGCCAGGCGTAATTTACTATAAACGAAGGAAATTGGAACACTTATTATTAACCAGATTTTGATCTATCGTGTTATTTTTGGTTTTATTATTTTTTTTAGGAGATGGTGGTATTATGCTCTCGCTCTCTCTCTCTCTCGCTCTCTCTCTCTCTCTCTCTCTCTCTCTCTCTCCTCTCTCTCTCTCTCTCTCTCTCTCTCCTCTCTCTCTCTCTCTCTCTCTCTCTCTCTCTCTCTCTCTCTCCACACAATAATCCCGTTTCAAAGTCGATAATGATAAACCTGATTTTCAATATGCACGATTTTAAAGGCAAAATGAGAAAGATTCGTTTATTTATAGTCAAATTTCATGTTTCACTGTTTCATTGCTTCGCTGTTTCGTTGCTTCGTTGTCTCAGTTTATTGGGTTTACAGTTTCATTACGTCCTTGCTTTTGTTTTTGTTTTTTTCCTTATTCATTATACATTAGTTTCATTATCACAGTTCCTTTGTCTCGCTGTTTCGTTTGGGGATGGATTCAATTGCTTCATTATCTATCTCACTATCTCATTACTTCGCTTGGCCTCTTTGTTCTGCTTTCCCACCAACTCAATCTCTCACACACTCACTCACTCACTCACTCACTCTCACTCACTCACTCACTCACTCACTCACTCACTCACTCACTCACTCACTCACTCACTACTTAATAACGCACACCAATATATAATCTTAATGATCTCTCTCTCTCTCTCTCTCTCTCTCTCTCTCTCTCTCTCTCTCTCCTCTCTCTCTCTCTCTCTCTCTCTCTCTCTCACATTCCACACCACATTCATAATCCTCCCAATCTCTTGCCTCCAACCACACAGTCCATCTATCTCTCTCTCTCTCTCTCTCTATCCTACCACCATCACCACCACCACCAGTCTCCCATTCCTGTGTCATTCTCAATCCACAACCTCACCATCACCTCACCACCATCACCATCACCATCACCTCACCATCACCACCATCACCTCGGTATCAGTTTCTCCAACATCGTAGTATCGCTTCTCCTTCCCTTTTTCTTGTATATCTATGACAGTGCTTCCTGAAAACGATTACCGAGGCGAGTGATGACCACACAGAAGGAGGAGGAAGAGGAGGAGGAGGAGGAGGAGGAGGAGGAGGAGGAGGAGGAGGAGGAGGAAAGAGTCGTAATGATTCACTGAAATTCTAAACCACTGGAATTTATCTCACTCGAGGGAACTAGGCGACTGAGGCGACTGTCAAGAGAGATAAAGAGGAACTTGTTCTTCCTCCTTCTCCTTCTCCTCCTTTTCCTCCTCCTATGTGTTCCTCCTCCTCCTCCTCTTTGTTAAGCTCCTTCTCTTTCTTCCTTTCTCTTCTGCCCATCCAAAACCATTACTATAAAAAAATATATACCACCACGTCCCCCTCTCTCTCTCTCTCTCTCTCTCTCTCTCTCTCTCTCTCTCTCTCTCTCTCTCTCTCTCTCTCTCTCTCTCTCTCTCTCTCTCTCTCTCTCTCTCTCTCTCTCAAGGCACTTCCTTAAATTGTGTTTCTTATCTCGTTAGAGCGAAAGTTTGAAGATTAACATACGGGGAACGAAAGCATCTGGAATAGCCTTGAGAGCGCACGGAGAGCTGAACGTTACAAGGGGAAATTACACCAGAATTCGTACATTAGTTTCTTAAAGTTTAACCCTGAGCTTGCTTGCCATGAAGAGAGAGAGAGAGAGAGAGAGAGAGAGAGAGAGAGAGAGAGAGAGAGAGAGAGAGAGAGAGAGAGTGTGTAATAGCATTGTCTTTGCTTTTACCACCACTGTAACGATGTAAGAATTGCTCGCATTTGCTACCATCTTTTCCCTGGATATAGATGTCAATTACCTTGTATCAGATATAGAGTTGTGGAGTCTTGAAAGAGGAGAGTGAACTGTAGAAGTGAAATTAATTGGCTGCTGGCGAGGGCTTGGAGGCCTTGGAAGTCACTCTGCCTGTGTACTCAAGTGGAAGGGGTGACTGGAGACAACACTGGTTTTGTTTTGATGTGTTTGATATGTACAAGACTATACCAGTGTCTATACAAGGCCACACAAAGGCTCACAAGGGTAGAATCTTCACTCCTTTCCTCCTAAGAGTTAATTGATAATAGTTCTACCTTCCTAGGGTGTATCAGAACATAGAGAACAAAATATATACTATGAGAAAGGTGGTTGTGATGGGAATTGCCTCTTTTATATGGGATTCGTTTGGAGACTTGAACACGGGCATAGGAATAGTACTAGAATTATACCCACTTCTTTCTACTACTACTACTACTACTACTACTACTACTACTACTACTACTACTACTACTACTACTACTACTACTACTACTACTACTACTACTGTAATTATCACCATTTTAACTCCAATTAGGAAAGAGAAAGAAGCGCATTTTGACACCGGAAAACAAATTCAATGAGGATATTACATTTACGATTTTTTCCCTCTGCACTTTCATGTTTTATACTGGTTATTGTTGTTGTTGTTGTTGTTGTTGTTGTTGTTGGTGTTGTGGTGGTGGTGGTGGTGGTGGAGCTGTTAAATGTTGGATAAAAAGCTTTGAATGTTTTCATTTACACATTCGCTTATAAATGCAAATTGTTAGGTTTGAGAGAGAGAGAGAGAGAGAGAGAGAGAGAGAGAGAGAGAGAGAGAGAGAGAGAGAGAGAGAGAGAGAGAGAGAGAGAGAGAGAGAGAGAGAGAGAGCCACTTCACTCAGTATTATTCTTTTCTTTATATCTCCCTCACAGCTTCGATTTTAAGAGTGAGAGTATAGGAGTGTTTGTCTCTCTCTCTCTCTCTCTCTCTCTCTCTCTCTCTCTCTCTCTCTCTCTCTCTCTCTCTCTCTCTCTTTCTCTCTATCTATCTATCTATCTGTCTGTCTCTCAATGTTGGGGAGTGTGTGTCTGTGTTTCTGTCAGTCACACTCTATCCATGTCTATCTTTATCTATCCTTGTTTTGGGGGATGTGTACGTACCTTATCGTTCTCTCTCTCTCTCTCTCTCTCTCTCTCTCTCTCTCTCTCTCTCTCTCTCTCTCTCTCTCTCTCTCTCTCTCTCTCTCTCTCTCTTCTCCTCATCCTCCTTCTCTTCTGTCTGTTAGCCTTTCTTCTTGTCATTCTCTGTTCAATCATATCCTGTTCTCCATGGTACTGAAGGATAAATATTGGGTTTAGAATCCTCTTCCTTGTGTTTTTTCCTTTATATTGAACGAGGCAGAAGGGACAGTAAGTAAAGGCCACGTGTGTCTTGTGAAGGAAAAAATAGTAGTGCAAACAATGGCAGTATTGTCTTTCTCAATGTGTGTGTGTGTGTGTGAGAGAGAGAGAGAGAGAGAGAGAGAGAGAGAGAGAGAGAGAGAGAGAGAGAGAGAGAGAGAGAGAGAGAGAGAGAGAGAGAGAGAGATTCTGGAAAAAGACAATTGGATAATCTCTTATCAATTTGTTGTCGTAATGGAATAAAGGGCTACTCTCCCACCCCCATCTCTCTATCTCTCTCTCTCTTCTCTTTTCATATGAGAGAGAGAGAGAGAGAGAGAGAGAGAGAGAGAGAGAGAGAGAGAGAGAGAGAGAGAGAGAGAGAGAGAGAGAGAGAGAGACTGAAACTGACTGACTGACTGACTAGATATTGTTTAACTAATAACTTTTTTATATGTCTGCAGCGAACACCGAGATGAAGGAAAAGGTAAAAGAAACATTAACTTAATTCTTACTTTACTGATAACAACAACGTTAACAAAACAAACAATACGTACAAACAAACAAACAAACAAGCTGACAAACAAAGTGATAAAGTAAATAAAAAATAGAAAACAGATTGAAAATAATAATAATAATAATAATCACTGTTAGCCGAATACCACAATTAAAGAGAATTACACCAACTATTGATATAAATAAATCACCCTTCTACACCTCAAGTTCTCACACACTACCTCCCTTCCGTTCCCTCACTCCTGCCTATTGTCTGCAAACTCACCTTACCACGTTATGCACACTGAGTTAGCTTGCTCCTCGTTACATACCTCTACTATTCTTTTCAAAGGGCAGGTTGTAATTAAGTCTACATACATTGTTATGCTCTGTATTTTCTCTCATATTCGTTTACTTGTATCTAGCTTTCTTATTCTTTTCTCTATTTTGCTTTACCTCTTCCTCTCCTAAGCACTATTACTTGTCCCGTTGCATCTTTAGTCCCGCTAGGCCACTAAATCATACCATGTACAGATTTTTGCTTAGAAGTTTTTTTTTTCTACTAGATAACATGGGAGTCACACCTATAAATACCCAATGTTCAGAGGTTGTAGTCAGTCACCTTTTTTCTCTTTTACCAGACACGCACCTTGCCTTGTACGATATCCTCTGGTTTAGGGTGTGGGAATGTAGGTGAAGAGCGTGTGCATTTAAGGTGAAAAGTGTGGGTATTTAGGTTGAAGAGCATGAGAATTTAAGGTGAAGAGCATGAGAATTTAAGGTGAAGAGCCTGGGAACTTAATGTTGAGCGTGGGAATTGAAGGTTTAGAATATATGACCATAAGACTGAATAATTATGAAGAAGACCAGGTGAAATTAGGTAAAAGCTTTAATAATAGCTAGAATTTTATTAATTATACATATATTTTTGTAATTTTATTTCTTTCATGGCTAACTACACACACTATGCATTTAATACTGAAGATTGATATGCACGTTATTTCCAAGTTATGTGTTTATATAAAAAAAAACATGTTTGTGTTGAGATTAACCTTTCCTTTTTTCACCGATTTTCACCTTCCCAAATTAAACCTTTTTACATTTTTCTTAATTAACGATGAAACGTAATTTTCTTCACATCTTTTTAGCCTCCCCAACGTTTTCTTTTTTTCTTTAGGGAAGCAAACTGTGATAGAGTGAAAATAAGCGTGATAAGTTACCATTAGGAAGGATGTCCAGGTGTGACAGCGTGCGTTAGGGACAAGGTGGAGGCTACAGGTAACTCGCAGCTTCTGTCTATTAATCTTGTTAGAACGACAGGTTGATATTAGGAAACAATTTTTTTCTTCATTAATTTGGTGTTGAAAATATAGGTTCACGGAGGAGGAGGAGGAGGAAGAGGAAGAAGAGAAAGAGAAAGAGGAGGAGTTCTCTTCTCTTCAATCCTTGTTTTCCTCTCCATCTTACTCTGTTCCTCTCTTTCCCCTTTGGACTATCCTTCTAACTTTCCTCCTCTTCTTCCTCCTTCACCATCTTCTACACATCCATTCTCTGCCTTTTTCTCTTCACTTTTCTCTCTTTCTCTCCCTCTTCCCTACCTGCCTTCACCACCCCTTTCCTTCCCCTCTAACCTAGCTGGGAGAGGTGCATAGAGGCCGCTTGTACCTTTGAGTGTTTTATAACCATAGGAAATTAAGCTATTTCCCTTCACTTTGCATTGGTGATCTCTCGCTCTCTTTTGTTCTCTCTCTGTCTCTTTATCTAGTGAGAGAGAGAGAGAGAGAGAGAGAGAGAGAGAGAGAGAGAGAGAGAGAGAGAGAGAGAGAGAGAGAGAGAGAGAGAGAGAGAGAGAGAATAAAAAAGA
>JAPQNM010002750.1:64791-79791 GCA_029783475.1 Metacarcinus magister
GGTCAGAATCAAGCTTTTACTCTTGTATAAAAACTTTCGATCAAGACAAGCTGTTAAAATTTTGATTGGTTATTAATTGTCGCTCCGATGCATTACTGGGAAGAAAATTTGTTTATTGACGATTGCAATATCAAAGCTTCGGTAATGTTGCAGAATATTTAGACTCAACTCACTTGTTTCAATATCGTTTTAACTGGTTTTCGATCACTTATGAAATTTGTATTATTATTATTATTATTATTATTATTATTATTATTATTATTATTATTATTATTATTATTATTATTATTATTATTATTATCATTATCATCATCATCATCATTACCACCACCACCGAATTATTTGTGAAAGGAAAAATAAAAATATAAAGAGGAGCGAATATAAATAAGAATAATAAAAAGGGGAGAGAAAGAATAATAAAAGAACAAAGCAAAGAAAAGCACTGTGGAGTAAAGAGATTAGCAAAGGAAGAGAGAAAAAAAGTATTTAAATGGTTGGAAAATAAAACTCAATGATAAAAGGACTAAATAGATTAAAAACAGAGAGAGAGAGAGAGAGAGAGAGAGAGAGAGAGAGAGAGAGAGAGAGAGAGAGAGAGAGAGAGAGAGAGAGAGAGAGAGAGAGATTAAAGACAGTATATTGAAGACAGAAAAACTAAAATAAATAGATATGTTGAGAAAGAGAAGAGGGAGAAGGAGATTAAAAGTAAAAAAAAAACTGATCACGAACTGGGAAAAAAATAAACGATAAGATAAGGAAACAAACGGGAAATAGACAAAGGAAAAAAAAGGGAAAAAAATCAAAAGAAGAGGAAGAGGAGGAGGAAGAGGAGGGATTAGTCTGAACTCTTGTCTAAAAGGAGACTAAGAGGTGGACAAAGTGTAAGTCTTGTCATCAGCCTAAGAGGGCAAGGCGTTTCCCCTCCTCCTCCTCCTCCTCCTCCTCCTCCTCCTCCTCCTCCTCCTCCTCGGGGAAAGATTTAGTCCCTGTGGGGAATAGAGGAAGTGGCCTTAGTTCTCTCCTCCTTTTCTCCTCCTCCTCCTCCTCCTCCTCCTCCTCCTCCTCCTCCTCCTCCTCCTCCTCCTCCTCCTCCTCCTCCTCCTCCTCCTCCTCCTCCTCCTTCCTTCTCATTCTTTTTTTTCTCTTATCACTGTAACATATTAAGCAAACAGTGAAAGGAAGATGGATTAGATTACCGCCATGAGAGAGAGAGAGAGAGAGAGAGAGAGAGAGAGAGAGAGAGAGGGAGAGAGAGAGAGAGAGATTTTCATGAGTTTGTTTTAAAGGTTTTCGTCTTTAACTTGTGTGTGTGTGTGTGTGTGTGTGTGTGTGTGTGTGTGTGTGTGTGTGTGTGTGTGTGTGTGTGTGTGTGTGTGTGTGTGTGTGTATGTGTGTGTGTTTGGAGGCTGTTAACACCCAGCCCATAACAGTTTAGGGAGGTGATTGCTGGAGATAAAAATATTATTCCGTCGGTTTTGCTAACATGGTCTAGACACGCTACATGAGAGAGAGAGAGAGAGAGAGAGAGAGAGAGAGAGAGAGAGAGAGAGAGAGAGAGAGAGAGAGAGAGAGAGAGAGAGAGAGAGAGAGAGAGACGTGACTTGCTTTAGAATCTTGACCTTAAAACGCCACAAAAATCTTAACACAATGCTTTATATCAACGATTGGAAAACTTTTATGAGACAAATGGGAACAAAAAAGAGTTACAGAAAGTCAAAAATATATAGTTAGAGATAAAGGAGAGGAAAATTTATAGGAAAACATCGGTCTTATCTTCAAAATGTATTAAACTTCTACACTAATACATTGTTTTTCCTCCAGTACAAACAAGGAAAACAAATTGTGTATAGCAGTCTTGTCCATCCTATGTAGTTTCCTTATTTTCCTTATTTTCCTCCAGGGACCCATAGCGTGTTTGTAAGCTATTCATACTCTCTCTCTTTTTTTCTCTCTCATTTTCTCTCTCTACATGGCAAAGGAGGGAAGTAAGGAAGGAAGGAAGGAAGGAGACCAAGTGAAATGAAGGGAAAAGAAGGTGAGGACATGAGGGAAGGGAGAGAAAAGGCCTCTAGTGTATTAACGTAATTTTAATCAAGGAATATGAGAGAAGTAGTAAAGGAAGTAGGAAGGACAGAGATCAAGATTATGTGAGATAGAAGAATGTAAGGGAACGAACAGGATTTTGTGTGTATATTGTATTTTTTGGGGAAAAGAAAGTATTAATAGTGATAATGACAACAATAACTACTACTACTACTATAATTACTACTACTACTACTACTACTACTACTATAATTACTACTACTACTACTACTACTACTACTACTACTACTACTACTACTACTACTACTACTACAACTTCTACAGCTATACTTATAATAATGAAATCAGAAATATTCAGTATAAAGCAATTAGATATTAATTATCATGCTATGCAGCGCTCCTTTGATCAGAGAGAGAGAGAGAGAGAGAGAGAGAGAGAGAGAGAGAGAGAGAGAGAGAGAGAGAGAGAGAGAGAGAGAGAGAGAGAGAGAGAGAGAATACAGGTGGTGGTTGTGACTCCCCCATAACCTTACCCCAGCCGTTCCTTCCTCTGATTGGTCGCGTGACAACCAATTAGAGAACGAGATTAATCCTTCTCTCTTCGTGAAGGAGAGAGAGAAAAAAAGTGGTTAAAGAAAATGGAACTGTGGAATGGCAGACTTTAGCATGTTTATGGAAGGTTTGAAAGTCGTTAGAATAGAAGAGGTAAAGAGATTAGCAAGCGAACATGGAATTAAACAGAGAAAAAAAGTGAAAGGAGTGGAAGAGAGTATAAAAATAGCGTGTTTGATAGAGGAGAAGAGAGAGAGAAAAAAAATCGGAAAAAGTTGAGAGAAATTAGAAAAAAAATTATAAAGAGAGAGAGAGAGATAGAGAGAACATAGAGGAAACATGACAAGAAAGAAGGAACGAAGTATAAATTGCAAAACCTGGAGGAGAAGGATGGAAATAATAAAAATAGAAGAGAAAGAGAAGTGAGGAAAAATAGGAGGAAGGGAAAAACATGAAAATAGACAAGAGGACAACATTAACAGGAGCTGTGGGAAGGCAAGACAAGAGATTAACTGGAGAGAGAGAGAGAGAGAGAGAGAGAGAGAGAGAGAGAGAGAGAGAGAGAGAGAGAGAGAGAGAGAGAGAGAGAGAGAGAGAGAGAGAATGAATTGGAAGGTGAAATAAAATGTAAAAAAATGAAAACAGAGCAACATAGAGAAAGAAAAATGGCAATACAACACTACTACTACTACTACTACTACTACGACTACTACTATAAAATGCAGGAGGAGGGAGGAGGAGGAGGAGGAGGAGGAAGAGGAAGAGGAAGAGGAAGAGGAAGAGGAAGAGGAAGAGGAAGAGGAAGAGGAGGAGGAGGAGGAGGAGGAGCAGCAGCAGCAGCCTTGTTACGTTGTTATTGCAAGTTGAACGAGGATGGTAACATGAAATCAGTTTGGGAAAAGTTTGCATAATTAATCAAGGATCCAGAATGCACATTGGTGACTGTTGTGGTGCTGAGAGAGAGAAAGAGAGAGAGAGAGAGAGAGAGAGAGAGAGAGAGAGAGAGAGAGAGAGAGAGAGAGAGAGAGGGAGAGGGAGAGAGGGAGAGAGAGAACGAACGCGTAGGTAAATACAAACATGAAAAAATGAAAAAAGAAAAGAAAAGCTGTTAGGAAAATGAAATATCACACACACACACACACACACACACACACACACACACACACACACACACACACACACACACACACACACACACACACATATACACACACACAGGTGAACAAACAAACAAATAAACAGTGAAAGAAGTAAGCTGGAAATACGCAAAGAGAGAGAGAGAGAGAGAGAGAGAGAGAGAGAGAGAGAGAGAGAGAGAGAGAGAGAGAGAGAGAGAGAGAGAGAGAGAGAGAGAGTGCAAACATTGGTCAATAAGTAAAAAGTAAGATATGCACACATTGAATATTCTTTTTCTCCCTCCCACAAAGTAAATATTAACACACACACACACACACACACACACACACACACACACACACACACACACACACACACACACACACACTATAATATCAATTCCATCCCTTCACACCTGATTTCTTTTTTATTTTATTTATGAAAGAAAAAATAAATGAATAAACGTAAAAATAGATGATACATAACAATGACAAGTGATTTTTGGTGTCAGGAAGGTTGTGAAGGTGGTTGTCGGTTTGTGTGAGAGAGAGAGAGAGAGAGAGAGAGAGAGAGAGAGAGAGAGAGAGAGAGAGAGAGAGAGAGAGAGAGAGAGAGAGAGAGAGAGAGAGAGAGAACATAGTGTGTGTTATTATTCTCGTCTCGCTTTTATTTCTCATTCTCTCTCACTCTCCCTTCCTTTATCTCCCTATCTCCCTCTCCCTTTTCATAGACTGTAACTCACCTTTATGCCTCAGTATTGTTGATAAAAAAGGAAGAGGGAGAGGAAGGGAGAGCAAGGGAGAGAGGGAAAGGGAGAAAGATACAAGCAGAAAAACGTGAGAGAGGGGAAGAAAAAAAAGAGAGAGGGGAAAGAAAAACAGATAAAAGAGGAATAAAGGATAAAATACAAAATAAAAAGGAGAAATGGGAGGAAAAGGAGGATTTAGTTAACAGATTTAGAGGAAAATGAAAGAAAAATAAAAGAGAGGAAGGAAGAAAGGAAGGAAGAAGGTAGAAATGGAAAAAGGTGTAAAGAGGAGGAAGAGAGAGAGAGAGAGAGAGAGAGAGAGAGAGAGAGAGAGAGAGAGAGAGAGAGAGAGAGAGAGAGAGAGAGAGAGAGAGAGAGAGAGAGAGAGAGAGAGAGAGAGAGAGAGTCTTTCCTCCAGGTATATAAACCCGCCAAGGGAGACGGACACTAAATTTTGTTAATATTTACGATAGAAACATTAAAGCTCACGCGAAAATTAATCACTGTTGCTCTTGCTTCCTTAATCGCCTCTTCCTCCTCTCCTCCTCCTCCTCCTCCTCCTCCTCCTCCTCCTCCTCCTCTTTATCCTCATCCTTATACTCTTTCTCAAACTTTTATTTATTATTGAATATTTCTATTACTTTACTTATTTTGTTCTTGTTTATTTATTATTTTTGTTGTTGTTTTATTTATTCCTCTTCGTTGTCCTCATCATTCTTATATTGCAATTTTTTATATATTTTCTTCTCTTTCTCCTCCTCCTCCTCCTCCTCCTCCTCCTCCTCCTCCTCTTTTGTGAGTGCATCTGTGGGTTTCTCTCTCTCTCTCCTTCATTTTTTTCTTCTCACTTTTTTTATCTCCTCATCTTCTTCTCATCATCTTCTCATCTTCTTCTTCCTCTCTCCAGTTATTGAGGCATTTTCTTTGTTCCTCATTTTCACCTTCCTCCTTTTTTTTTATCATTCTGTTCACCTTAGTTTTCTTATTCTGATATTTGTCTTTTTTATTTATTTTGCTTTTTTCGTTGTTGTAAATGTGTTGTGAATATGTTAATAGGTTTTGTTATTCTCTCTCTCTCTCTCTCTCTCTCTCTCTCTCTCTCTCTCTCTCTTTGGTGAGTATTGCCAGTGTGTGTGTGTGTGTGTGTGTGTGTGTGTGTGTGTGTGTGTGTTTACTTGTCTTTCTTTCCACCTTCATCCTTTACCTGGAAGGAGAGAGAGAGAGAGAGAGAGAGAGAGAGAGAGAGAGAGAGAGAGAGAGAGAGAGAGAGAGAGAGAGAGAGAGAGAGAGAGAGAGAGAGAGACAGACGTCACGGAAACTTAGTGCAGCATTTTGATTGAAAGGAAATAGAAATGAGGAAAGGACATGGCATTCTTCCTCCTCCTCCTCCTCCTCCTCCTCCTCCTCCTCCTCCTCCTCCTCCTCCTCCTCCTCCTCCTCCTCCTCCTCCTCCTCCTCCTCCTCCTCCTCCTGGCTAGCTCACAGACAGGTGCTTCCAGGAAGGTATTTGCCTCACGCTCATCAGACCAAGACTTTTATTAGGTTACCAGCACACTACTTATTGGCTCTCTCTCTCTCTCTCTCTCTCTCTCTCTCTCTCTCTCTCTCTCTCTCTCTCTCTCTCTCTCTCTCTCTCTCTCTCTCTCTCATGATGTTTTTCTTCCTTCGTTATTCTTTATTTTTTCTGTACGTTTTTTTTCCTTTTTCCTTCTTCTAGTTTCTGTTTTTTTTCCTTCCCTCCTTCCTTTTTTTATCTCATTTCTTTCTTGTATTGTTTTTCTCTTCCCTAATTTCTGTCTATTTACTTGTTGCTTGTTATTTTACTTATTTTTCTATTTATCTTTAGTTTTTTTTCCTCTCCCTCTTTCTCTCTTTCTCTTCTTGTCTAGTCTATCATGCACTACAACACAGTTAATCATTCTTTCCTTCTACTCCTCTTCCTCCACCTCCTTATCTTCCTCCTCCTCCTCCTTATCTTCCTCCTCCTCCTCCTCCTCCTTGTCTTCCTTTACACCTCATTCTTCAACCTCCTCTCACTGTTCACACTCGAAAAGTTATGAGAAGGAATGAAGCTTTGGAAGGAAAGGATAGGATAGGAAGTGTAAGGGATCAAGGTTAGAACATGGTTAAGAGGGCACCTTTTTTTTATGTAGAAGTGTGTTTATGTATTCTGTGTATATAGTGAGGCGTGGAAAGGAGGACGAAGAAGAAGGAGGAGGAGGAGGAGGTGGTGGTGGTGGTTCTGTATAAGTTGTTTAGGTACTATGGTTATATTGTTCTGTATATCCTGTTATGTATTTTTGTGTTGCTTGTATTGAGTTGTCTGTGCATTGTGTTGTATGTGTGTGTATTATTGTGGTGTTGTGTGTTGTTCTATGTGTTTGTGTTGTTGTATTACAGTTGTATTTTTATTATTCTATCGATCTATTTATCTATCTATCAAATTCTTCTTTTCATCATTATCATCATATTCTAACACATATTTCTATAGTTTTTTTCTTATTTATCATTATCATCACCTTATCTTTATCAATATTATTACTATTACCCTTCCTTCATCTTCCTTGTGCTATGTTTCCTCTTTCTTTCCGTCTTACATAACCACACGTAACAGTAATCTCTTGAACACATCCCATCCTCTGTTGTATGTATGTGTGTTCGTAGCCAGGAGATTATTATTACTGCACCAGCTCCTTACGTGACATAACTATTATCATTATTATTATGACTGTATCTTAATCCTTGACGCTTCGTGTAATCTGGGGGTAATCTCAGCTTAATTTCCTAATATGTGTATCTCTGAGTGGTTGTTTGTTTGGTAAGGAGGTGAAATACATGGTAATTAGGTGTTTGTGGTGTTAGGGAAGGGTAATGTATAGTGTGTGTTTCGTAAAGAGTGTTTAAATGTTGTTGTATTTCGTGTATGTGTGTGTGTTTGTTTAGTTTTTTCTCTTTCCTTCTTTCTATCTATATCTATCTATCTATCTCTATCTATCTATCTATCACTTGGTTGTTTGTATTCAATTATTGCCTTGATTTATTGAAGGTGAAAGTATTCTCTCTCTCTCTCTCTCTCTCTCTCTCTCTCTCTCTCTCTCTCTCTCTCTCGACGTGGCACTGTTTACATTTCCAGGCTGTTGTTTGTGTGGGAAATGCACCTCAGGAATCATCTATCTAATGAGCCTTGACTTCTGGAGGCAAGGAGACACGTGCTTACTTCCTTCCTCCTCTCCTCTCCTTTCTCTCCCTCCTCTCCCTCCTTTCCCTCCTCTCCCTTCTTCATTTTTCTTTCCTCTGCTCCTTTCCCCTCCTTGCTCTACTTTCTCTCCATTTTTCTTTCCTTTGCTTCCTTCCTCTCTCCTCTTCCTTCTCTACGTTTTTCTTTCCTCTCCTCCCATTCTCCCTCCTCTCCTTCTCTCTTCTCCAATTATTTTTCTTCTACTCCCTTCTTCCCTCCTCTCCCTTCTCTCCATTCTTCTTTACTCTCTTCTCCCTTTTCTCTCTGTTCCCTCGCGTGCTCCTTTCATACTGAGGAGAGTAAAAAGAGATTGTTTTCACTTTCCTCTTCCTCTTTGTTGAAAATATGTAGTTTTATATTTTTTCTTAATGCTTGACTGACTCTCTCTCTCTCTCTCTCTCTCTCTCTCTCTCTCTCGCTCTCTCGCTCTCTCGCTCTCGTATCTGTAGAGGTATTGGCGTCCCTCACTCCCTCAGGTAAAGCAAGTAATTAAACTCATGAGTGTGGAATCGATCATGTAACATTTTTCTGCCCGTCATGACATTCAGACTTGTGATCGTCGCCTGTAATTTAGATTCCTCTCTTCCTTTGCACTTCAAACCTCCCCATTCCTTCGCCTTCAACCTTCCTCCGCTCACCGCCCACCTGGAACCTTACGCCATGTTACCCATACCTTTAAAAGACTACTATTTGAACACTACCTCTGTAAATATGGATAGAATTTTACTTTAAGAAGACTATTAGGGTATTGGAGTTAGTAGAGTAGTTATAACTTAATTATCTTATAGGAAATATCTCATTGAAACCTTGAAAAAATAAATATAGAAAAACTGAGGAAGGCATTACATTTAGGAGGCAAGAATATTTAGACAGTGAAATCAGGTGCAGGTTTTTAAAAGGATATCAACATTGGAACTGTCTCACGTGAATTTAAACCTTCCTCAATCACTCACCCGTGGAGGAGATTACTGTGCCCTCCTCCTCCTCCTCCTCCTCCTCCTCCTGCTAGTCACCACACGACGTCAGGGAGTCAGATAGGTTGTCTTGGTGAGAGAGAATTGCTTGGTGAGTCGTGTGAGTGTGGCAGTGATGGTCATGTTTGTCGGAAAGGAGGAGGAGGAGGAGGAGGAGGAGGAGGAGGAGGAGGAGGAGAGGAGGAGGAGGAGGAGGAGGAGGAGGAAAAAGGAAATAGAAGCTAAAACGTTGGAAGGTACGAAGGAGGAAGAGCAGAAGCAGAAGAAATGTTTGGTTGCACATGGAAGGGAAATTGAGTGGAAGAGAAGAGGTAGAAGATAAGGTTTAGTTAGTTTGACGGAGAGAGCGAATGAGGGAGGAAGGGAGAGAAGGAAGGAAGGAAGGAAGGAAGGAAGGAAGGAAGGAAGGAAGGAAGGAAGGAAGGAAGTAAGTAAGTGCTTTCTGAAGAAGGGAGATAAGAAAAGTGGTGATAATATGAGAAGGAAAGAGAGAGAGAGAGAGAGAGAGAGAGAGAGAGAGAGAGAGAGAGAGAGAGAGAGAGAGAGAGAGAGAGAGAGAGAGAGAGAGAGAGATAGAGAGACCTTCCTTCCTTCTCTTCCTCCCCATCCATTACCTCGCCCTAATCACCTACCTTCACCCTTCCTTCCTTTACTTCCATTTTCTCTATCTTTCCTTACCCTTCCTCTTTTTCCTCTCCTTCTTTACCCTCTCGCTCTTCCTCCTCTCCTTCTCAGTCAACTATACATTCTTCCACTTCTTAACAGCTTGCTTCGTGGAGGAGGAGGAGGAGGAGGAGGAGGAGGAGGAGGAGGAGGACTAAAAATATAGCATCATTTGTCAAGGCGATGACCTGGTCGTCTCTGGGTCGTCTGGAGGAAGATGGACGATCCTCCTTCAGGTAGCTCCTCCTCCTCCTCCTCCTCCTCCTCCTCCTCCTCCTCCTCCTCCTCCTCCTCCTCCTCCTCCTCCTCCTCCTCCTCCTTTTCTCCTCCTCTTCCACTAATGGGCTTGTTTGATATTTTTGGCAGAATTCTTTGAAGCCATAAGTCGCCTGTATAATAGTTTTGATCTCGTCATTTAAGTTGATTAATGGTGACTCTTATTTTGCCTTTCCTTTTATTGTATTTATTATTTGATCATTTCACAATTTGTTTTTATATTTGTGTATATATTTTATTCTTTCTAATTGTTATTGTTATGTTTTGTTGTTTGTATTTGTATCTATTTCCGTAATTGTTTGTTTGTTTAGGTGTGTGTGTGTGTGTGTGTGTGTGTGTGTGTGTGTGTGTGTGTGTGTGTGTGTGTGTGTATGTGTGTGTGTGTGTGTGTGTGTGTGTGTGTGTGTGTGTGTGTGTGTGTGTGTGTGTGTGTGTGTGTGTGTGTGTGTGGGTCTGTGTGTGAGAGAGTGTGGATGTGTAATAAATTTTACTTCACAGGACAGAGTGACAGAGGGAATGAGGGAGAGAGAGACATAGGGTATTGGATATTATGTTAGTAGTAGTAGTAGTAGTAGTAGTAGTAGTAGTAGTAGTAGTAGTAGTAGTAGTAGGAGGAGGAGGAGGAGGAGGAGGAGGAGGCAGAGGTACAATAGACATAAATAAGACCAACAACATCCATTTTTTTCCCTTAAATATGTTTAGTGGCTATTTTTTTCTATTTCACCACCACCACCACCACCACCACCACCACCACCACCACCACCACCACCACCACCACCACCACCACACTTCCCCTATTACCTGTCGCTGCCATGAAATTAACCCCCATGATGTATTTTATTACTTTTTTCTCCCCCTGTACGTTTGCAAAGGTTAAAAAAAAGTGTCGTAAATCATGATGTTTGTTGGTGAGTTGGGACAAATTGGAGTTTTAGGAAGGAAGACTAATGGAAGAAGAATTTTAGTGTGATGGGAGAGTAATGAGGAAGTGAGAGAGAGAGAGAGAGGGAAGTAGAGAATAATGAAATAGGAGGAGTGTAAGGGAGAGAGGACTGGAGGGAAAGAAAGGGGAAAGAAGGATGAAAAGGGACAATAGAGAATAAAAAGGTGAAATAGTGAAGGAAATGAAAAAAAAAACGTGTGAATTGAGTGGTAAAGTAATAGAATGAGAAGAGAGAATGATCTTTATGTAACGAAAGAATCAGGAAATAGTAATAACAGGGAATAAAGTGAGAAGAAAAATCTATTGGAACGAAAAAGGTGCGTAGCGGTAAGTAAATCTGGGTATAATGTCCGCAGAGTTTTGTATATAATTTCCAAAACCACTGAAACGAGAGTCATGAATTTCCTCACTTTGGCAGGTGTCCAGAAAACGGTGCAAAGTCTTTTATAACATGATTTATCAATGTTTTCTCTCCCTTGTGTGAATTTTTAGCATGTCATGTGAACATTTTTATAAAGGCACGCAATTAATCTTGTCAATGATAGAATGTTTAGCTACTACTACTACTACAACAACAACAACTACTACTTCTCTCTCTCTCTCTCTCTCTCTCTCTCTCTCTCTCTCTCTCTCTCTCTCTCTCTCTCGGCAGTAATGTAGCGCTTCATGTTTCATAATTCTGCACGTTTATGAAGACAAACAGACGCATTTTATAACCCCTACTTTCCAGGAATACTGTCTGGTTTATTAGCGTTCTTCATCACCTTTCCAAACACACTGATAATGATAGTTATATAAGCAGTGGGGGAAGAAAATGGGCGGTTTGGTGTAGCTTATGTATTTTTTTATCTTCCTTCCTTGAAAATTTGTTGTTTGATGTACCGGTGGCGAGACAATTCAGATAAATGTTTGAAAATGACTCCATTCTTTTCCCCGTCCGTGATTTTATTTCGTTCAAGGCCGTCCGTTGTTCGTGTTTTTAATTTGATTTTGACGCTGGGGGAAAAAGAAGCGTTTTTCTCCATATTTTGTAACGATGATAATGGTGAGGAAGGAAAAAAGAGGGGAAAAAAATTACTCTTTTAATTTCTAAACAAGGAACATTTCTATATTCACTCATTATATATATTGTTTTATTTATTCATTATTTTCCAAGGTAATGTGGAAGAAAAGGATGCATTAAAATTATTACTCCCTGAAATTTGACAAACAAGTATAGTAGAAAAAACGAGAAAATCAATATTACACATAATTTATAACTATATCTAAATTTTTATATTGTTTAGCTAATTTACATGAAACAACTTTCCATGGCAGAGATAAACTAAAAGGAAACTAAAAAAACCCCTTTAAATCCTCGTTAATCCGGCAACGTGCTTTCAGTAATACATACGAAATCTGATGTAATTTTCTCTTAATGGAACTTATTTACCTGGATTTAGAGCGTAAAAACCGCATCACCTGTTGTAGGTAGCTCTAAGCCTTCATAAGCCTTCATTTTCAAGTATCATCTCTTTTTTGTCAACACCTAACTAAAAACTAGAATTAAAACACTATTACAAGGATAAGAGCAGACAGCTAACTCATTATATGTTTGTATGATGTGTGTGAAAGGCAGTAAGAAGAATCAGACTGAAACAATACTATATATCCATTCGTTACGTTTCAAGCAATATTTTCCTCAGAGAGTATGACAGACTTATATAGATAGACAGTGTATAGCTGTATGATGTATTAAAGTTGACGTGTGAATTAATATGACAAAGAGGGAAGCTTTATCTAACTAAACCATATGTATTGTACTGTGTATTAAAGTAGTGGTGGTGGTAGGGGTGGGGAAGGTGCAGTTTAATTTACGTTAGTTGTGAGTGTCTGTGTTATTTTATGGGATTTGGTTGTAATATAAGCCATTATTTTACAGATTGATGGCTGTTTCTATGAGGTACTGGACGGACACCTGAAAAATATGGGGTGAGTACAATTTTTTTGACATGTTTTTCCAACTATATATATTTGTAGTAGTAGTAGTAATTGTTGATGTTCTAAAAGTAGCTGGTAATAGTAAAAAGTAATAGTAGTAGTGATCTAAGCTAACTGTATAGGTTTCCATCCACCCCTACCTCCCCTTGACACACAGTTGGCACCTGGTGTGGCTAGAAGCAGTGATGGAAAGTGGCTGGCTCGTATATTTATGGGGAAAAATGTTGAGATATTGTCAGATTGTCTCCTTTTTTTTCTCCATCGGTACGGAAACAATTTGCTAGAGAGGGAGAGGGAGAGAAAAAGAAAGATAGATAGATAGATAGACTGATAGATAGATAGATAGATAGACAGAGAAAGATAGAGAGAGATATTGATTGATTGATTGTTCACTTTTCTGGCGCCGCAAAGAGAGAGAGAGAGAGAGAGAGAGAGAGAGAGAGAGAGAGAGAGAGAGAGAGAGAGAGAGAGAGAGAGAGAGAGAGAGAGAGAGAGAGAGAGAGCGAGAGAGAGAGCGAGAGAAAAAGAAAACATAAATCACACTGAAATTTTATTCTCGAATGTAGAAAAAATATATTTCAGACTTAAAAAAAAAAAAAAAATAGAGATACTTCCAGAAGAGAAAGATAAAAGTTTTTCATATCATTTTTTTCTTGAAAGTTTTGATTTATTGCAGCTTTTCACACGTTATATCTCTATTCTATCCAAAGTTTACTCCCACGGCTGGAAAGGAAAAAATGAAAGTGAATGAAACTAAAAGAATGCAAGGGTAAGAGAGAGAGAGAGAGAGAGAGAGAGAGAGAGAGAGAGAGAGAGAGAGAGAGAGAGAGAGAGAGAGAGAGAGAGAGAGAGAGAGAGAGATTTATCATTTCCCTAACAATGACGAGTTTCAAATTATTCTTTTCCTGAGTTTTGTTATCTGTTTATTTAAAGTTGTTATCTTTTCTCGGTTTAAATTAATCTCTTTACGTTATTCTCTTGTTTCCGTTTATGTTTATATTTTATTCTATTTTATTTTGTATCATATTTAATTATAATCTACCTTTTTTTTATATGGTATTTTCTTTTATTTAACTTTTTTTTTATTTTGCTTCTAAATCTTCTTTGCTTTTTTCATGTCTTTTTGAATTATTTGTCTTTTATTTAATTTACTTGTGTTTTTTAGCCTATGTTTATGATGCCTTTTGTACTTTAATATCCTCTTAAACTCACTTCCCTACACTTGTCCTATTTAGCTTAGTCCCTCAAAGTCATGAAGCAATTACGTGAACAGATTACCACAATTACCTTCAAATCGTAAGGACTCTCCACCTCCTTTGAGCATTACATCACGTTTGACTCTAATTGGTGCTGATTACTACTTGCTTGTCTCTGATTAGTCTTGGTTTATGCTCCTGTTTAACATTATTTCGATTTTTATATTTAATTCTAATACGTATAGTCTGTAATAGTTTTTTTTTTTGCATTGTTTGAATTGTTTGTTATTGCAGTAGTAGTTTTTGTTCTTGTTTTTGTTCTTGTTGTTCTAGTTCTTTCTCTTCCTCTTCTACATCTCCATCACCACCAAGCTTCAAACAAGTATCTTATTTCTCAGTGTAGTCTCACTTACCAGGGGATTCCATTTGTCTTTTCTTTCCTATTTTTATAAGATCCTCTATATCTACGGTGTATCGCGAGGGCTTACTAGTAGGTTTTACAGGTGATTCAATTTCATTATAAGAAGCTGCCATTATTATTATTTGCTATTTCTATGTGTGATTTTAGACTAATTATTCACATGTGTTAAATTCAAACCTTGCATGTTGATTATATATATATATATTTTTTTTAATTTAGTTTAGATTTTAGAAATACACTTAAACATGATACATTTTTTTCTACTCTTTATATATACTCTATTACCATATTATGACGTATTTCGAGTGATTTTTTTTATTGAGCTTTAAATATATATAGTTTCAATTAACTGTGGCACCAAAGACTGTGTTTATGTATATTAGAAAAAGAAAAACATACTTACTGTGGTGACTTGTTTATTATTATTATTATTATTATTACCATTACCGTTGTTGTTGTTGTTGAACTGCTAATGGAAGCCGTCTTAGAGCAGCTGTGGTCTCTTGCTAATGAGAGAGAGAGAGAGAGAGAGAGAGAGAGAGAGAGAGAGAGAGAGAGAGAGAGAGAGAGAGAGAGAGAGATGGCCTTATCAACATTTTAAAGCTGAAATATTCTCTCTCTCTCTCTCTCTCTCTCTCTCTCTCTCTCTCTCTCTCTCTCTCTCTCTCTCTCTCTCTTTCTCGTTTCGACCACAGCCACAAGCACTCCAAAAACTTCTCCCTCCCTCCCTCCCTCCCTCCCTCCCTCCCTCCCTCCCTCCCTCCCTCCCTCCCTCCCTCCTCCCTCCCTCCCTCCCTCTCTTCCTTCCTTCCCTCTCCATCGTCATCAAAAAGTTATCTCCCGCACATAT
>JAPQNM010002750.1:82291-101702 GCA_029783475.1 Metacarcinus magister
AGTAATCGTCTAAGTCATTAAGTCGTTATGTTTGATAATTAGAAAATAAATGATTATAACCTTAACTTAATCTCCTTAAGTGAATTTGACTTTTTAAACCGCCCAAAGTGGTTCTTGAAGTTTGTATGGAAGTTATTATATATAAGGAAGAAAGTTTATCCTTGGTAATTATTTTTTTTGTGCTACTGGAAAACGACTAAGTGTAGATTTAAAAAAGAATAACTTGTTTTTATTAGGAGTGTTGATAAGAGTGTTATTTAGGATCTTTGCCATTACGTTTTGTGCCTTCTTGCTTAGTATCATTACCTTTTTTTTATTATTTTTTATTTACCTTGTTTTCTCTTTCTTCTACCTTTGCAATTAGTAGATTTAATAATTTTTCTTGTATGTAAGTTTTATTTTTTATAGATTCAGCTTTGATTTTTTTCTAATTGATTTGCTTTTTTTTTATATTATGTTTATTCCTTGGTTTCTATATGCATTCCCTTTATATATTTGAATTAATTTGTCATATACTTACCTTATATTTTATTTTCCTATACCTTCTAACTTTTATTGTCTTATATTTTGAGTCATAATTCTTTAGATAACTTACTTTACTTGTTCTCTATGTCAGTTATTTTTCTTAAAACCTTAATATATACTTTTACCTTTGTTTCTCCTCCGCTGCGGATTGCCATTTCTCTAACATCGGTAGTTTTCGGCGAATGCATTTTGTTCGTTCTTTTTTTCTTAGGTCAGTAATGTTTATGTGGTCAATCTTATCCATTCCTGGTACCTTTTATCTGGCCTCCGTCGCAGTGGTTTTACATAGTATTTCTTTTTTATATCCTGTGTTTTGATGGCGTCCATATTCGTTGTCCTTTATTCAGTGGCTGCATATCATCCATTTTCTTATACATATACTTTATTATTTTCTTGCCTTGTCTATTTATTTCTTTTGTCATATTTTTTCTCAGCCATTTTTTTCTCATATAGATTTCTTTGTTGTGGTCTACATATTCTTTCTTACCTTTTCCTTGTTGTTGCGTTTTGTTTATCATATCTTACCTCTCTACACCTTTCTTAATGTACTTCCTTCCTTCCTTCCTTCGTTCAGTCCTTCACGAGTCCCTTCCCTGAACTTCAACCTACCAACCTTTGATCTTAAACTTTACGTCGATGCAACTCTTCATACTTTACCGACGAACCACCCAAAGGAATTATAAATGAGGGATCCACTTAGACCTACAAAATAAAGTACTCCAACTAAACTACTTCCCAGAGTTGTTACAAGTTGGATAAATTTGATGTGCTGGCGTTGAGAAGGATAAATAACACTCACAGTAGCGAAAAGTGGAATAAACGTTGTTTGCTGTGGTGGAAGGGGAGACGGAGGTGGAGGTACAGAGGGGATCGACGGCGGAATCCTGGGAGGAGAAATGGGGGGTGTTACTCTCAGGGGGGAGGTAAAGGACTTGTAAGGGGACTCCACTCTCCCCCTTGGATCATTGGGTGTATCTGGGAGGCAAGACGAGAGAGTGTTCCCCCTGTCTCACTTGCAGCTCCACCTCTGGGCAGTGTGGTGGTGTAGGGCTGTGTTGAGGCGTAGGGCAGTGTGGTGGCGGTGTGGTGGCGGTGGTGCGCGGGGTGGTTAGCATAAAGCACAGTGGTGGTAGGGGTTGCATTTTGAGGGAGGTGCGGGATTGTGGTGATGGCGTGCGGGAGGGAAGTGGTGGAGGCGGAGATGGTGTTGCGTCGTGGTGGTAGTGGTGGTTGCGTGGGTACGAGGCCTTGCTGGAGGTGTGGTAAGCTGTGGTCTCCTGCTATGGTGTAAGTGCCGTGGGGGATTGTGATCGTGTACTGGGGTGTTGTGCGGAGTAGCAGGGCAGAGGTGCGAAGCTGGGGTGCTACTGGGGAGAGTGGGGTCTGCGGGGGTGGCTCAACAATAGGGATGGTGGCCATGTGTGGGAGTGTGGTAGGGTACATAGGCTGGGGGAAGGGTTACTGTTTGGATCTGTGGGTGCAGGTGTTGTGGTGGGGGGTGGTGGATGGGGTGTGAGGCGCTGTGTGGGGAGAGGTGGTGCTGGGAGTACTGGGGTGAGGGTGGCTGGGGAACTGGCGTAGGGGAGGCGTGCCCTGGGGGAGGTGTCAGGTGGACGTATGGCCCAATGAGTGGTGGAGGAGCCTGCTTGAGGTCTCCCTGGGGTCGTTGGGCGTCAGTCTGGGGGTGGTAGGCTGACAGAGCAGGCTGGAGAGAGTCAAAGTTCATCTGCTGCTCCTCAGTCTGTCCGGCGGGTCCCTGTGTAGCGTCTGGCACCTGCTGGCACTCACCCGATACCACTGGGGGCTGAGGCTGCTGGGTTGGGACTACCGATGGGACCTCCAAGCCTAAGGACTGAGTCTCCACGTTAAGTACTGACTGGGACTCCCGGTTCATCATGACAGGCTGGGATCCCCTCCTACGTAAATTCCTTAAACTAAGCCTCGATAGCCTTGAAGGGGAATGAACCTCTACCCTCGGCGTCGTGACATCATCCGCCTCTACCTCCAGCACGTGTACAGGACCACCACGGCAGGAGGCGGCGCGGGGGCGTATACCTCTTGGGGAACTGCCGCCTGGAGCACTGCGGGTCGAGGACTTGCGCATGAGGGGTGAAGAGCGGCGGGAGGAGCGGGCGGAGGTCACTTGAGTCACTACCACAGGGCCCGGGGAGAAGGTAGTGAGCAGCTCTGTGGGGCGGGAAGATACATGACGGAGGCGGCGACGAAGGGAGAGAAGAAAAGTGAGGAGGATGTGAGGAAGATAGGACATGAGGGTGGTAGTTAAGGAGAGTGAATAGGGAAGGTGAGGGATGAAAGTGAAGTGAGGTGATAAGGGAATGAGAGTGATTAAGTTATTGAAGGGATGAATTATAGGTGAATGGGATTGGGGAGAGGGAATGATATGATGAGAGTAAAGAGAGTGAGGAAGGGAAGGGAAGGTGAAGGGGACAGATACGTATTATGCAAGATGAAAACAAAGCGATTACCTACCAAGGCCACAGAGACGACATTATAATCCTTCTCTCTCTCTCTCTCTCTCTCTCTCTCTCTCTCTCTCTCTCTCTCTCTCTCTCTCTCTCTCTCTCTCTCTCTCTCTCTCTCTCTCTCTCTCTCTCTCTCATATATACACACAAACACATTATCTCCCCTTCCCTCACCTTCTGCCTCCTTCCCTCCCATCATCTCTCCCTTCTCTTCTCTCATAGCCTTCAATCTTTCCCTCCATCCCTTTCTCCTTTCCCAGCCTCATGATGTAAACAACCTATGTGTGTGTGTGTGTGTGTGTGTGTGTGTGTGTGTGTGTGTGTGTGTGTGTGTGTGTGGTGTGTGTTATGTGTATGTGTGTGTATGTGTGTTACTTACCACACGAAGGAGGGCTGCTGCTACTGTAGGGCTGGAATAGAGCACCTTGTGACGGCATTTCCAGCAAAGAATCTCTGGAAACATTATGGTGATGGTGGTGGTGACCTTTCCCTGGTGAGCTGCCGGTACCTCTACGGGCGCGGCAGGTCACCACGCCCGCCACCACTACCGCTACGCCCACCACCACGCCCACAACAGCCCCCGATACGACCACACTCAGCGGGGTGCCGCCTAATCCTCTTGGGGAATCAGTGGGTTGTGGTGCGTCTTCCCCGGGTTTTTTGACTGCTAGGGGAGTGTGGAAGGGTAATAGTGAGAAGTAAAGGGAATGTAAAGGGTGAAAGAGAAGGGAATTACCACATAAAAACAAAAAAACAATAATAAGAAGGAGAAAAAAACAATAAACAGACGGACATAACAGGTGTGACTTACGTTCAACAGGTATTCTCTCGGGGGCGACTTGCTCTGCCTTGGGTGTGTGTGTGCGCAGGGTTAGGTGGGTGTCAGGGCTCCTCCCCTTGGCGTGGGAAGCGTGTAGAACCAGTGTGTAGTCCCGGCCAGGTGCCAGCGAGGTTAGGTTGAAGCGAGGAACCGAATTGTGGAAAGATGCAGCCACTAATCCACCCTCCTTCACCTGTATGAGAGAGAGAGAGAGAGAGAGAGAGAGAGAGAGAGAGAGAGAGAGAGAGAGAGAGAGAGAGAGAGAGAGAGAGAGAGAGAGAGAGAGAGAGAGAGAGTTTTTATCTGCCTGTCTGTCTGTCTTTATTTCTTTTTCTGGTATTTATATTTTCCCCAGTTGATCAAGAACGCATATTTTTGAAACTCTTCCTGAGGTTCTTTCATCCTTTCCCTCCCGTCTAGTCCAGCAAGAGAGAGAGAGAGAGAGAGAGAGAGAGAGAGAGAGAGAGAGAGAGAGAGAGAGAGAGAGAGAGAGAGAGAGAGAGAGAGAGAGAGAGAGAGAGAGAGAGAGAGTGCCTACAGGTTTTCCTAGGCTTGATGAAAGTTTGTTAGCCCCTCTTGAAAGTTTTGTTTTTCACAGAAAGTTCCCTTTTAGAATAGTATACCTCTCCACCTCGCCTGGACGTCCCCTCAGCATGAAGTTTCCCCTCAATTTTCATTCCCAGACTTCATATCCATATTTTCCCCATTTTCAGTGCACGGTTCATATAATCCAACCCGGAAATTTTGGAAAGAAAAATCACCCGTAATATTTTGCAGCAAACTCTGAAACTTCATGAAACAATCCGTCACAAGTGTACTCTCTTTACCTTTCCTTACCTGAACTCAAGCAAAATAACCTATCGTTTGCATACATTAAATAGAAAAAACAATAGCAATACACCCTAAAATTTAACCCTGCATGACCTATGATATAAAAAGAACTTCAATGTTAATATAATGTGATAGTATATTTACCTGTATGTAATAGGTGTTGGCCAGGTATCTAGGTGACGTCACATCCTCGCAGGTGACACTGGCTGAGTCTGCAGTAACGTCATGATGGTAACAGCCAGTCAGGGGGCTCGGATCTCCTGGGGGGAAAATATTACACTTTTATGATGAGGGGGAACCTGAACGCGGCAATAAAGAAGGAAGAGAAGAAGGGAAAGTTTATATGAAAGAGGATGGAAAGAGAAGAATGTGCTGCATTTATCTTTTTAATTGTCACTCAATCTTAGTTCTTTCTTTCATTTCTTTCTCTCTTATCTCTCTCTCTTCTTCATTTCTTCTTTCTTTTTTTCTGTTTTCCTTCTTCCTCCTCTTCGTTTATCTTTATTTTTCTCTCTATTTTTCTTCCTTCTTTCTGCATTACTTTTATTTACCTTCCTCCTGCTTCCTCTCCCTCCCTCCCTCCCTCAGCCTCACTTTGTCTCCGTCTCCCCTCCCTTCCCTTCCCCTCTCGCCTGTTTTCCTCATTCCTACATTTCCCCTTCCTGTTACCCTGTCTCTCCTATCTCTCCTATCTCTTGTTCTTTTATTCTATTCCATTGTTGTTACCCCTTACTGTTTCATTTCCCCCTTTTCCTCCATTCCCCCTTCTACCCCTTCAACGTTCCCCTCCATTTTTTTCTTTAATTAACCCCCTGCAATTCCATTTTTTCCTCTCTCCTCTCTCTTTCCGTCCCCTTTCCTCCTCTATCCTCGTCCCGTCTCTCTACCTTTCTCTTCGTTTTCCTTCTTCCCTTTCTTCCCATCCTATCCTTTCCTTTACTATTCCTTTTACTCTTAATTTCCTTACTCTTGATTTTAGTGGTTCCTTTATTTTTTTTCTTTCCTTCCCTTTCTCTTCCCTTCTCTTCACTCCTTTACTTCAATTCTTTCCTTACTCTTCCATCTTTCCCTTATAATTGTGATGACTCTCTCGTTTACCTCACTGACAAACCTCTCTTTCCCTCATCATCACCTTTCCTCTCTTAATCCTCCCCTCTCTTTCCTTCCATTACCTTCCCTTCCCTTACCTTCCTTAATCACTTCTTAATTACCCTTCCTATACTTTCCCCTCCTTACCTGTTTTATAATTTCCTTACCGACAATTCGAATGGCGAAAACACACGGATGATCAGCCCTTCCCAGGTCATTTTTGGGTTGGCACTCTGCTCTCATAGCACCTTGAGTACTGCTAAGGTTGCCCTCTGCCGTGGCCCAGCCGGTGGAGTTCAAACCAGTGTCATCGTGTTGCAGGGGAGACCTCAGCTTGTTTAGGGGAGGAGGGAGAAGAGATCATTGTTGTGTGGTGTTGGTGGAAATATTGATGATTGTGGTGGTGGTGATGATTGAGGTGATGAGTGAATTCAATAGAAGGTTTAAGAAAAGGGAGAGTTAGGTTATGGGGCGTAAAGGGAAGGATTATAGAAGAAATAGAGATTATATGGGTTTGAAGACCATATGAGGGAGAGAACTTTCCTTGTTATGAGAGTTAGGTTGAGTTAGGTTAGGTTAGGTTAGGTTAGGTTAGGTTAGGTTAGGTTAAGTTAGATTAGGTTAGGTTAAGTTAAGTTAAGTTAGGTTAGGTTAGGTTAGGTTAGGTTAGGTTAGGTTAGGTTAGGTTCGGTTAGGTTCGGTTAGGTTAGGTTCGGTTCGGTTCGGTGATGGGAGGGGAAGGGAAGAGGTGAGGGAGTGATAGACATAAGGATCATTGTCTTAAAGAAATGAAGATAGAAAAATAAAGCGGTATATTAAAAGAAACAGTGACTGAGAGAGATTTTAAAGGGGGAAAGGGAGAATATGTGAGGTTAGGGTGTGGTAATTTCCAGGGTGAGGGAAGGGTGAGGGGAAGGGGAGGGAGCTGTATGGAAAGCACAGCATGTAGGGAAAGGGGAAAGAAAATTAAAGTGTGGTAGAGTGTAAATGAGAGAGAGAGAGAGAGAGAGAGAGAGAGAGAGAGAGAGAGAGAGAGAGAGAGAGAGAGAGAGAGAGAGAGAGAGAGAGAGAGAGAATAAGGACTAAAGGAGGAATATAAGAGTGTGATTAGACATTTCAATAATAAATTTTCTTTGTAATTCATTTTCCTCCACATTATAAATAACACAAACTCATCCAATTAACAACAACAACAACAAAAAACTACCGCTCGTAAACATATTCTTGCGCTTATACATTTCTCTCTCTCTTTCTCTTTCTCTTTTGTCGTGTGCGCATTTCCTGGGAATAATTTTGGCTCATGAAAATTCAGGCGGAGAGTGAAAATAAAAAGAGAAACGTGCTAATTAAAACGCAAACAGAAACAGGCACAAAAAAACAGGTTATATAGATGAGTATAGAAATGAAACTGTAATTATGTTAATATTATTTGTGTTTTGTTCCTCGTTTAGGTTCAGTAAAAATGCAAAGAGAAAGTGAGTGAGAATTTTTTTATTTTTATTCTATTTACTTGTTTATGTATAACTATAGAAGCTTATTCTCTCACTTTATCAGCCAAATAAAAAAAATGAGGAGAGGAAAACTTTAACATTGCACGAAAAAAAAAAATAAACAGGTGTACATTCTTACCTGTGTCATATTCGCAGTGAAGGTGACTTTCTCCCAGGTGAAGGTGACATCAGGTGGAGAGGCGAGCACCTTACAATCCATCCTCACCTTCTCTCCCACCACTGCCAGCTCCTCCTTCACCCCCTCCCACGCACACACCGGGGGAACTGAAAGTGAGGAAGATGAGGGAGAGTGAGAGAAGGCAAAAATAAAGGAAGGGAAATAACTTATATAGTTAAAAGATACGGAGAAGGTACAAGACAGAGAGGGAGAGAGAGGAGTGTGAAAGTAAGTGAAGGAGGAGAACAAGATAAAAAGGAGAGAGAGGGTTGAGAGAAAGGAAGGAAGGAGGAAGGAAGGAAGGAGGAAGGAAGGAAGGAAGGAGGAAACAAGGTGGAAAGACAAGGAGTGAGAAAGAGCAAATAGGATAAAGGAAGGGAAAGATAGAAAGAAATATGAACAGGAAGAAAGAGTGAAAAGGGAAGAAAGAAAGTCGAGGTAGGAAATAGAAGGAAGAGAGGAAATACAATGGAATTACTGACCAAAAGGAATAAGAATAGAAAGACAGAGACAAGGGAAGGAAAGAAGGAAGGAGAGTAAAAGAAAATGAAGAAAGGATAAGAGAAGAGAATGAGGAAAGAGGTGAGAGAAACGAAAGGGAGGAAGACAGAGATAGCCAATAAGTGAATGAGACAGAGAGAGAAGGAGAAAGAAAGAAAAAGAAAATGAGATACAGCTGAAACAAGAATAACAACTAGACACACACACACACACACACACACACACACACACACACACACACACACACACACACACACACACACACACACACATACTCACAGTCAATATGGAGTGGCACAGCATTGCTTTGACCGTCGCCTTCAGAGTTCGAGGCAACACAAGTATACAATCCTGCGTCCTTGTGTGTGAGTTCAAGGAGTGTGAGAGACTGTCCGCTCTCTACTACGTTGGCTCGATGCAGTGGCCGGCCCTTGAGAGAGAGAGAGAGAGAGAGAGAGAGAGTGAGAGAGTGAGTTTCGTGACACTGACAATGGATGGATGGAGTTAATATGTTGAGCGTTGGTGTGTGTGTGTGTGTGTGTGTGTGTGTGTGTGTGTGTGTGTGTGTGTGTGTGTGTGTGTGCCTATTTGTTCATGTGTTGTCCCGATCATATTTTATGCTGTCATTTATCACACACACACACACACACACACACACACACACACACACACACACACACACACACACACACACACACACACACACACACTAATATATATAGTTCCATTCACCTTTTCCTCCAGCCTGACCTCCTCCTCCTCCTCCTCCTCCTCCTCCTCCTCCTCCTCCTCCTCCTCCTCCTCCTCCTCCTCCTCCTCCTCCTCCTCCTCCTCCTCCTTTTTTCTTTCTCCTCGTTGGTCAGTGACGTTACCAACAAAGACAACTAAATATTTAACCTCATACTTCACTTGACACACACCTGGGCAAGGAATCTGAAGGTTTACCTGTCTATTGATCGGGAGGGAGAGAGAGGGAGGGAGGGAGGAAGGCAAGGAGAGAAGTAGAGAGGTAAGGAGGGAGGGAGTGCTCGTGGGAGGAGGAAGGAGAGTGGATGATGGAAAGGGAGAAGAGTAACGAAAGGCTGACAGAGATTTATATTTCAAGACAAATAGAGTAGCGTAAATATCGAGAGAGAGAGAGAGAGAGAGAGAGAGAGAGAGAGAGAGAGAGAGAGAGAGAGAGAGAGAGAGAGAGAGAGAGAGAGAGAGAGAGAGAGAGAGAGAGAGAGAGAGAGATGGAAACTAACGAATGTAATATAGATAAATAGACAGACAGGTGTGTTATTAATGGCTTTAATAACCACGCTACTTTATTATTATTATTATTATTATTATTATTATTATTATTATTATTATTATTATTATTTTTGACTCATTTTCTTACTCCTCGATTACTACTACTACTGCATATACTCTCTCTCTCTCTCTCTCTCTCTCTCTCTCTCTCTCTCTCTCTCTCTCTCTCTCTCTCTCTCTCTCTCTCTCTCTCGCGTCCAATCAACACACACTGACTCAGGTAACTAAATAATTCATCAGGTCACCTCTCTGAAATAACTCATCCTTGCATTCATTAATCACCGCTCTGCCCTCTTGACCTACTGACTCACTGACTCACTCACCACCTAACTCATGACTCACCCTGTTAAGTGGTAGTGTGTTTACCTGTTCAACGGCTTGCATTTGACCGTATTGAGTGACTAAGTGAGATACAATGTTCCTGTTTTTCCTAGTTGGGTATCACTGAAGCTTTTTTTTTGTTATTATTTCAATGTAAACTTCAATGGTGTTTTTTTTATATGTTATGTTATGTTATGTGTGTGAATATAACTGCAAGAAAACATGTTATTGTATGTTGATATTTGTATGCTTGCTGCATCTATTCACGGAGACTTTTACAAATACAGTTGAATTGCACTTTCTGGTTATGAATTTTACCGTTGAAAATTTAATATTACTTGGAATTTTGTCGTGTTATATATTTAAATTCATCCCCGTGAATTATATCTTCAATAGGTACATGGAATTAATTTTTTTTCGTTGTAATATAAATGCAATTGGATCAAATAAGCAGAATTCAACACTGCATTACGTGGTTTCAGATGAACAAAACTCTTTTCAGTAGAATTATTGAGAGAATGGCAAGGTATCTTTTTTAGGAATACTAATACTAATGCGCTTATACCCAAAGCCTTGTTATAATGGACACCGATGTTAATTAAAACTGAAAATAAACATTGAAGTAAAGGATGAATTACATATACAGATTCATGTAGAGAAAAGGAAGCAAAATTTATCCATTAATTAACCAATAAGATTAGCTCAACAGGGACAGAGGTGGAGCTTATCAATTAATCAACCAAAAATGAACCTAAAACAAAAGAAGAGAGATACAGCTTACTAATTAATCAACTAAATCATCCAATCCCATGTATCGGGTGAGCTAAGGAGGCGGGGTTGATTCGCCAAGTTAACAGGAACATGACTGGTATAACTCACGTTTAGGAGGAAGGTGAAGTTGTAGGCAGGTGGGTTGGCGCGCGCTGTACAGGTGAGGCTGGCTGAGTCCCCTGCCTCCAGCCCTGCCTCCCTGCCCCCTCCACGTGCCGCCCTGCCTTCGATGCTGATAGTAGCCTGGGGGATGTCTGTAAGGAAGGGGTGAGAGGTATATGCGTTAGTGTGTGTGTGTGTGTGTGTGTGGGTGTGTGTGTTGAAAGTGTATGTTTTTAGTATATATTAATTCCTTTTGTTGTTGCTGGTTTCTCATTGTTATCATTATTATTATTATTATTATTATTATTATTATTATTATTATTATTATTATGGTTGTAGTTGTTATTGTTATGTCAGTTCACTCCCACAACCCCATCTCTCTCTCTCTCTCTCTCTCTCTCTCTCTCTCTCTCTCTCTCTCTCTCTCTCTCTCTCTCTCTCTCTCTCTCTCTCTCTCTCTCTCCCCCCCAATTCATCACATAACTCCTCCTCCAATACTCCGGTGCAATCTTCCTCCGAGCATCTTTTTTCCTCCTGTCCTTCCCTCAGTTCCTCCCATTTTTCCTTCCTCTCAACATACTCTTTACTCTCCAATATTCTTAGCCCTTCCCTCCTTCCTTCCTTCCCTCCTTCCTTCCTTCCCTCCCTCCTTCCTTCTCTCCTTCCCTCCCTCCCTTCCTTCCTTCCTACAACGCCGAAGGGGAGGTGGAGCGAACAATACCTTTGGATTTAGGAATAATCCGATAATTTGGTTGCCTGGAAGACCAGAATATCCCCATTGGAGGAAAGGAGGGAGGGAGGAAAGAAGGAGGGAGGGAGGAAGGATGGAGGAAAGGAGGAGGGAGGGAGGAAAGGAGGTAAAAGGGGGAAGGAAAAGAAGGTTGAAGAGGAAGAACACGCTGGAAAACTTTGCGAGGAGGAGAGAGAAAGAGAAAGAGAGAGAGAGAGAGAGAGAGAGAGAGAGAGAGAGAGAGAGAGAGAGAGAGAGAGAGAGAGAGAGAGAGAGAGAGAGAGAGAGAGAGAGAGAGAGAGAGACTTACGTGGGTTTATTTGCTTCATTACTTCCAAGATGGACTTTCTAAAACCATCAGGATCAAAAAGTGTTCGAGTTTTTCCCCACAACCTGCAACGTTATATCACCTGTCCACTGGGGAGGCTTAATTGCTGGCCAGGTATCATCTCTCTCTCTCTCTCTCTCTCTCTCTCTCTCTCTCTCTCTCTCTCTCTCTCTCTCTCTCTCTCTCTCTCTCTCTCTCTCATTTTTACCACCTTTCATCCTGTCTCGCTTTACCTTAATTTTCTTTTGCTTTTAAATTATTATCACCTTTTCTTTTTGTTTCTTTTTTTTCTCGGTGTTTTTTACTTCTCCTTTTTTTTCTTTTTCTTATATTTCTTTTTTTTTTTATTTATTATTTTTTTTTCTTCCTTCCTTCCTTCCTTCCTTCCTTCCTTCCTTCCTTCCTTCCTTCCTTTTGTATTTCTTCTTCTTCTTCTTTCCTCTTCTCTTTTTTATCACATGCTCTTCAACTCTGTAAATACGTAATTCTTATCTTTTTTTTCTCTTTCTTCTCACTCCTTCTTCCTCCATCTTCCCTCCTTTCTCTCCTTCTCTCTCAAACATTCTCCTCTCTCCTTTCTTTCCTCATCGTTCTTCTTCTTCTTCCCTCTTCTCTCCTTTGTCTTCTTTTCCCTTTCTCTCTGTTTCGTATGCAAACATTTCTTTTACTCTTTTCTTCCATCTGTGTCTTCCCTTATTCCCCCTCTTTACTTGTTCTTCATTCCTCCCTTTCCTCCTCCTTCTCTCGTTTGTCTTCCTTCCTTCCTCCTTATCCCTCCTCCTCCTCCTCCTTCTCTCCCTTTTACTCTTCCGTCCCCTCTCCCTAGTGACTCTCAGTGCTTGGTTTCTTGTTTCCTTCTCTCTCCCTTCTCTCCTCTTTCATCAATCTCCCTTCCTCTTATTGCCTTCTTTGTCTCTCTCTTTCTCCCTCTTTCCCTCTCCCTTTGCTTTAATTCATGGTTTCCTGTTTTTCCGTTTTCCCTCCATTTTTTCCTTCTTTTCTTCCCTTCATTCCTGTTTCTTTCCATCATTCATAACTTGGTATTTGATGTTCTGTTTCTCTCTTCTTATTCCTGTTCTCCACGCTTTACTTTCGTCTCTCTCTTTCTCTCTCTCTCTCTCTCTCTCTCTCTCTCTCTCTCTCTCTCTCTCTCTCTCTCTCTCTCTCTCTCTCTCTCTCTCTCTCTCTCTCCTTCCGTCCTTCCTTGTTCCCTTGCACACATCCTCACATTCTTTTGCAGTCACTAACACTTCCTTGTCTTCCCCTTCCTCCTTTCCTTCCTTACCAACAATGAATTAATACATTATTCTCCATTCCCTTAATTCCAACTTCCTATCCTTTTTCACTATCCCTTTTTCCTTCCCTCTCCCTCCCTCCCACTCTCTCGACTCACAGCGCACGGTGAGTCGGGTTGAGTCGGAGGCTGTAAGATGGGGTAGTGTCGCTGAGCTTCCCAGACACTCGAGAAGACTGCCATCGTCACCCATGCTTGCCCGTAGCTCCAGTACTGACTCCGTGATGTCGCTGCCCGGGTGTCTCTGTGCCGGGGAGGGAGAAAGCGAGGGTTAGGTTTGCACTGTCGGAAACTAGAGAGTAAAGAAAACAATACGGTTACGAAGTGCTCTAGAAAGACAAAAGAAACGTGTAACCCGTAAACTAAGAATACATAAATATCCTGCTAATAAAATAAAGAAAAGCAGCATCTTAGTCGACAAAAAAAATCAAAAAATTCAGAAATCAAGGAAAGGAAAACAACGATAGATTGTCAGAAAACCAGATAGAGAGAATAAAATAACCAGAGAGGAGGAAGAAGCAGTGATAAGGACAGGAAGAAACCAGGGAAGCAGAACAAGACTAGATACCAGAAGCCAGTGACTCGAGAGGGAGAAAAAACAAATCGGCAGAACATGGAGGAGGGAGAGAGGGCAAGATAACGTACTGGGAAAGAAAGAGAAAGAGAAAAATGAAATCGCGCTTGAAAACAGAGAGGGAAAATGAAAGCCCAGAGAGTGATAATTAAAATTCGCGAAGGGAAATTAAAACCAGTGGAGGGAGAAAACGATAATTAGCTCTCGCGGAATCTATAACTCTTTCTCTTGTGATTGTGATGGAAAGAAAATATGAAAACTGAGAAACAATGGCAAAGTTTTATGGAGGAAAAAGGAAATTCGATTGGATGCCACAAGATGAACGGAAATCTATACGAGAGAGAGAGAGAGAGAGAGAGAGAGAGAGAGAGAGAGAGAGAGAGAGAGAGAGAGAGAGAGAGAGAGAGAGAGAGAGAGAGAGAGAGAGAGAGAGATCACCTAACTCATTACAACTAATATAAATAAAAGTTGAATGATGTAGATTACCATAAATTTGTTCACACGTTAATTTTTTGGAAAGCTTAAAGGTAATGAACATCGAACAAAACAAAACAAAAAATTAAAAATAACTTAACTTTTCTTTATATAATTCTTTAGTTCTAAATTGAAGCAAAAAAACCCCGAGGAATTCATTATTAATTCCATATATTTTTTCCCTTCACCTCCCATCATCCCTGTCATTCCCCTCATTCCTGTCTACCTTCCTTATCCTCTTTTCCTCGTACTCTTTATTCCCTATAAGTACTTTTAAATCCTTACTATTGCTCCCTCCTCCATTTCTCTCTCTCAATCTTTATCACCAAATCACCCTTACTCTTACTCCCCTCATACTCCTCTCCTCCTCCCTACATCACCCTCTCTACCTCTCTACCGGTCCTTCTCCCTTTTAGTCAGCCAGTCTGAGTGTTTACTGAGCCACTGATACCAGAAAAAAAACATACCTTGTCATTAATTTCCTGTACTGAAAGGAATTTTTCTTATTTGTGTGTTTTTTTCTCTCCCTGACCTATTTGTAAAGCCTATCTGGGTTTGTGGGTGCAAGAGGTAGGTAGGGAGGGAGGGAGGGAAGGTGGGTCGTAGGGTATGGTTGTGAAAGGGACGGAAGAGGAAAGGTTAGCTGGTAAATGGGAGGCTGTGTGTGGTGTGTGTGTGTGTGTGTGTGTATGTGTGTGTATGATTAGATAACTTTGTAGGCGGTGACTCTATACAGTAAACACGCCTCATTCCTTTAACTTCACTTCTTAGGGTATACTAGTACTTAAGGAGAGTCTTTTGTTGTGTTTCCTGTGACCTACACTTACATTTTCATCACTCTATAACTTGTATCCGCCGCTAACTTATATAAGGAGTCTAGATTATGTTTACAGTAATATATTCTTAACGTCTATCTTACCTATCATATTTTACACCTGATGGAAGATAGGATAAACATGCCTCAGGTTGTAAGGTTAAAGGTGACTTTTTAAACCACTTGACGCCTAGATGGAGACTAAAATGTAGGGTTTCGACACGACGCCTTCCCGATAATCACTTGGTAACCTCATACCTGACACTGCTACTGATGAAACCTTTGATATAATGAGGAAGGTGAGGAGAGGAAGCAAACACTAAACCTGAAGGACTATATTAAGTTCGTGACTGAGGTGAACACTAAGATGAGGTTAGTTTACGTCCTTCGTTCTGGCCATTTTGTTGCCTGTGGTTCTATTTTCGTGTTTGTTTAAATGGTGAAGCAGTGGCCCGGTGTGGAAAATTAAAGTGGTGTGTGTGTGTGTGTGTGTGTGTGTGTGTGTGTGTGTGTGTGTGTGTGTGTGTGTGGGTGTGGGCGGGTATGCTGTTGACTGACACTATTTATTTTTCTGTCACATCTCTCATTCTATATTGCTATTTGAAGGACGAGAGAGAGAGAGAGAGAGAGAGAGAGAGAGAGAGAGAGAGAGAGAGAGAGAGAGAGAGAGAGAGAGAGAGAGAGAGAGAGAGAGAGAGAGAGAGAGAGATAAACATACCAAGTGCACATTCTTCGTTATCTTCTTCCCCCTGAGCCTCCACACAAGCAGGGGGGCCGGCCATACCCCAGAGGCAAGACAGGTGATGTTGTAGGTGCGTCCCCCAGATAGGTGTGGGGGTAAGGTCTTCATATCCACAGTCACGGATTCCTCGGCTGGGGAAGAACAGAGTAATCCTTCACTAACTATACTTTCAGAATTACCTATATTTTTAAGTTTTCTCTACAATACCAAAAGGAAAATGTATTGATCTAATTTTCACTTATTTTTCTCATTTATTTACGTTTATTATAACTTTTTCTATGGTTAGGATGTTTTATAAATGTTTAATACCTTTTATTATTTTTTCGTTAATGTGTTAGTGTCGTGGACCGGGGGAGGATTCAGTATTTTCCTTTATTATTTCCTCCTTGGCTAATTTCAGTTCCATTTCCCTAGATGTACTTACCTCTATGGGTGTTATTTTCATCTTATTCCTCCGTTAAGACGAGGATATGATTGTCTCTCTCTTGTAATTGTGATTGTCTCTTCTATATATTCCTCTTCCTTTGATTCTACTCTTGTGGGGGAAGAGGACACACACACACACACACACACACACACACACACACACACACACACACACACACACACACACACACACATACACACATACACATATACGTTCTCCTTTCCCTGAATGTTATTTTGATATTGCTTTTATACGTATTCATCAAATTCCTTTTAGCTTATTCATCATTTTCCTGGTTTCTTTTGTGCTGTTTTTTATCCTGTCTCTCTCCTGTTTTGTGCTTTTATAGAGAGAAGAAAAAGTGTGTGGAACAATTTACAATGTTCTCTGATATTCTGGTGTTTTTATTTGTATAGTTGCAGCAGAACAGAAGATCAAAGGAAGTGTTCTTAAATGTTATAACACATGGTTTTTTTATTGTTTTTTTTCCTTTGACCTGAGACTGATTATATTGTATGTTTAATGAAGGGCAACGGTAATTTGTTATAGTGGTACAGTGTGTAGACTTAATTACTTCTGTTCTTATACTTATTGTTATTACTATTATTATTATCATTATTATTATTATTATTATTATTATTATTGTTGATAGAAGTAGTAGTATTAGTTATTGCGTTGCTTCTACTACTACTACTACTACTACTACTACTACTACTACTACTACTACTACTACTACTACTACTACTACTACTACTACTACTACTACTACTACTACTACTACTACTACTCACCTGTATCAAGGAGGACGAAGGTAGCCGATAGAGGTGTTAGTACAGGTGTGTTAGCCGCCAAGCAGGTGAGATTTCGGGACAGGTGGGCGGAGGTAACTGAGTCCAAATGAAGGATATTAGTAGATTGAGTGTCTGGAGGCGTCGCAGGATTAGAGGAGGAAGGGGAGGAGGATGGATAGGAATCGAAGGAAGGGGAAGGGTAATCTATATAATCCGGGGAGATGGTGGTAGTGACAGGGACTTCCATTCTCTCCTCCACTTCTGAGTCAATGAGTTCGTCCCCTGACCACCAGGTGACGTTCGGCTGAGGCTCACCTGGACGTAATGAGGACGAGGGGAAAAATGTGTTAATTAAGCCACTCACCTGAGGGTTAAGTTGAGTTTATTTTGTACTGACAATAGGAACAAGAAGAGGGGAAGGAGGTTGAAGAGGAGGAGGAGGAGGAGGAGGAGGAGAAGGAGAAGGAGATAAAAGGAGCACATTAATAAAGGAATCAAAAAGAAATGGGTATAATAAAGCTTAAGGTAAGAGAGAGAGAGAGAGAGAGAGAGAGAGAGAGAGAGAGAGAGAGAGAGAGAGAGAGAGAGAGAGAGAGAGAGAGAGAGAGAGAGAGAGAGAGAGAGAGAGAGAGAGAGGAAAAAAAAGTAGGTCGAGTGAGAGGCCAAGAGTCAAACCACCTAAGGCCACACCCACCTCCATGTGCTCTGCAGGAGAGGGTAAGCGGGCGACCCTCCTGCACGGACACCACGCCCTCTACCGCTGCGCCGCCCCCACTAAACACCTCGAGGCGCCGCGGGACATCTGCAGGGAGAGGAAGGGAGGGAGAGGGAGGGAGGGAGAGAGAGATATGAGGGGTGAAGGAAGGGAATTGAAAGGTGATGACATTATACGAGTACAATACTATATATTTTTTGGTATGTGTATGGATAAGAGGAATGATTATAGTATACACACACACACACACACACACACACACACACACACACACACACACACTCACACACTCACCCACAACATGTAGCAGCACCCTTGCGTTGTGTGTTGGGGAGGACTGAAAATCTAGTCGACACCTGTACTCTCCTTGATCACTAAACGCCACATCTTTCACCACCAGAGCCCAGTCCCGCTCCCCCTGCTCGCCCTCCTGGAACCTAGCGCGACCCTGGAAGCCGTCTGGTGATTTTCTACGGCCGTCTCGTGTCACTGATGGATCTGAAAACTTCCTGGAGTCGACGCTGCAAGTGGAAAGGTAAGGTTTGTTAATTAAGATGAGGCAGGTGTCACGTATGTGTTTCATTAGGTAGAAAAAATGTTATGGTTTTTTGTTTTTAGTTTAGTAGGTTACATGTTCTCTGTCTGTTTTTTTCTCTCTCTCTCTCTCTCTCTCTCTCTCTCTCTCTCTCTCTCTCTCTCTCTCTCTCTCTCTCTCTCTCTCTCTCTCTCTCATTGTACAATATAATAACCATTCTTTTCAAGTATAGTTTGCCTAAATAAACAGCAGGACCCAAGGCTGGCTGTACAGGTGAGTCAGGTTAATTAAAAAGGAGTGTTACCTGTGCTACACCTGACACACTCTTCTTCCTTGTGTTCGTGTCATTTGTCAACATTTTTCTTTCTTTTTCTTCACATTTACATTATCTGTGTCACTTTACCGAGTCACACAACGTATTATTTTTTATTTTGTGCTTTTGATTAATTGATGCGAGCTGTGTTGAGGTACGAGAATGTTTGGTATTTAAAATTTTGTTTTCGTTTTTCATATTGGTTTATAAATAGAAGAAAATTGAATTGAAGTTGGTGTATGTGTTTTATATTAAGTCAATTTTTATTTATTTATACATAATTCATCATATTTGTCATCTTGTGTGAAGTGGTGTTTCATTTTAATCAATTATTCACTATCATTCATCCTTAACTCACTATGGTGCTTTGACAATCATAGGTAATAGGGAAAAGCGTGTGAGTTAATGTCATGGGTGTTGTTATTAAACATGTTGTGGGTTAATTGCTATCCTATCATGGGTTATATTGTTTTTTAGTGCTGTCAGGGTTATTGATTGGCAGCATGGTTGGTTAGTGTCATGGGGAGTCGAACGTGTGTACTGTAATGGTCAGGTTAGTGGGTCATATCATCTGCCAAAACCTGCTCTTCTCTTCAGGTTGTTACGTCTCCTACTCCTCCTCTCTGTTCTGCAATTAATTCAAGTCATATTTTTACTCTTCACGGTCTCTTGAACAATTTACTCTTTTCTTTCTTACCACCGTCATCCTCTTTCTCACACACACACACACACACACACACACACGCACACGCACGCACACACACACACACACACACACACACACACACACACACACACACACACACACACACACACACACACACACACACACACACACACTGAACTGAAGACTCGCTTTAAATTCACGACGCATCCAACTTTCTCACTTTCACACCATTTCATTTTCACAATCTCACTTGCACTCCTTCCTTACTTCCTCCGCCTCACACATCCTTCACCTTCACTCACACTACTTTATTTCATTCTTCATATCACCTTCATCAGGTTTTCTCTCTTACACCACATAAACCCATTCACCGTGATAATGAAAAAAGTTTCTTGTATCGCCTGTGATCCAATAATTTATGATTTTTCAATCTATACATTGAATAATATGCTTAGGATAGTAAATTTCTCCTGGTTTATCCGATTTGAACAGTAGCATCAACACTTCGTTTAGTCTTAAGTTACATAAGTTATACTGCATTGAAGTTGAATACAAAACGATTTCAAAGCCATGATACGAGGGAATCGCGTTGCCAGACGT
>JAPQNM010002751.1:0-12500 GCA_029783475.1 Metacarcinus magister
AGGCAGGTGCAGTTCCTCACACATGCCCCCACTAAAACATCTGCTGCACAGCTGATGTCGAAGAACTGCAGCTGACCAGGAGACATAAACAAACTTATAATACTTGAGTGCAGGAAACAAAACTTGTAAAAGACTGGAGTGCAGGAAAACAAAATAAAGAAAAGCTATTGCCGGCTGAGAAGGTCGGCTCCAATGTTGTCCGTCCCGGCAACATGAACAACCCTAAATTTATAGGGTTGAAGACCTAAAGCCCATCGTAGTATTCTGTCATTTTTACCTTTGAATTTCTGAAGGTATATTAGAGGCTTGTGGTCTACTTCAAGGATAAATTCCTTACCTCGAAGATAGAAGTCAAACCTATGAATGCCGAATACGATGGCCAGACATTCCCTCTCGATGGTAGAGTATCGTCGTTCCCGATCAAGTAGTTTCCGGCTGGCGTAAGAGATGGGATGTGGACGATCATCATGGTACTGTAGGAGTACAGCACCTAATCCATAGTTTGAAGCATCGGTACGTAGGACGAAGGTCTGGCTGGGGTCCGGAAGACGCAGAATAGGTCCCGAAGTCAAGGCTTGCTTCAGCAGCTTGAACCGTTCAAGCAGATCTTCAGTCCACTGGAGGGGATCCCGTACCGGCTTCTTCAACAAGTCAGAGAGGGGGCCGGTAAGCTCAGAGGCCTGAGGAATGAAAGCTTTATAAAATGATATCAAACCTAGGAAACTCCGGAGTAACTTCTTGGTGGTAGGAGGAGTCATGGAGGTGATGGCAGTCAACTTGCCAACTTGTGGTTGAAGATGGTCGCGGGACAAAACAAATCCCAGATAGTTGATGGACTCTGCTCCAAACCGGCACTTTTTAAGTTTGACAGTCAGACCGTTATGTTGTAGTCTATCTAAAACAGACTTGAGGGCAGAGATGTGAGTGGGCCAATCAGATGAATACACAAAAATATTATCAAAATAAAAAGAAACATTGGCCAAGCCAGCAAGCACAATCCTCATTAAGCGAATATAAGTGGCACAGGCCGTAACAAGACCAAAAGGCATCCGAGTAAATTCCATCAGGCCCTTGTGAGTGGGAAACGCAGTGAAGCGTCGAGCTTTGGCAGAAAGTGGAACCTGGTAATATGCCTTACTCAAATCTAGCTCTGAGAAGAACTCAGCACCAACGAACTTATGCAGCTCTGTCTCAATACTGCAGGATGGTTCAGCATGGAAAATAGTTACTGAGTTGAGTAACCTGTAATCAATGGCCATCCGATACGTACCGTCGGACTTCCTGACCATGATAACCGGAGAGCAGTGTGGAGAGGTTGAAGGTTGGATGATTCCTTGACTCAACATCTGCTCAACCTCTTCCTGGTAGTAGTGCTGGAGATGGATGTGATGGTAGTGGCAGTAGTAGTAATAATAATAATAGAAGTAGTAGTAATAATAGTAGTAGTAGTAATAATAATAATAATAGTAATAGTAGTAGTAGTAGTAATAGTAGTAGCAGTAGAAGTAGTAATTAAGAGGAAAACCAGTGAAGAAATCAATGCAAGTTACAAGGTGACGGTGCCCTTCAGAAGAAGGTGGAGACAAGGGATCTACCAAGTCAATGGCAACTCTGGAGAAGGGTTCAGTTACGACAGGTAACGGTTGAAGAGGTACTGGACGTACCCTACCCTTAGCCGACATACGTTGACACTTGTCGCAGGAACGGCAGTAATCCCGGATGTCTACACACATCCCTGGCCAATAAAAGTCTTGCAAGACCTTCATCTGGGTCTTCCGGTGGGAGAAATGTCCAGCCAAAGGACCTTCGTGAGCAGCACGTAGGATGACAGGACGGCAATCTCTGGGAACAACCAAGGATAAACCATTTACCTTTTGAAGGTGATCCGATGAGAGACATTTTCGGTACAGGAGGCCGTCCTCATGTATGAACTGGTATGTGGCACCATCCCGTGCCTTCTCAACTTCTTGAGTGGTAGCCTTTGACTGTAAACCCGTCAAGGAAGGACAGGATTCCTGAAGTTGACGAAACTCATCAGGGGTTACAGTCAAAGGATGGAGCTTAGGCAGAACTAGAGGGTGGACCCGTTTAGATCGACCGGCTCTGGTCTCCACAGCACACACTTGAGTAGTGGAGGACTCAACTGGTGGTAGATGTTGACATCCAGAAGGGCGGTTGTTCTTTTCTTGAGAGGAGAGGGAAGTTCCGGGCGAAGGCGAGTCATCAGGAGGCAACAGAGGATCTTGTAGGGAAGAAACGTCAGTGGTGGCTTGGTCATGGTCACTATGGAGAAGATGGTTGTCGTTACTGAGTAGAGAATCAGGACTATCAGGATCTTGTACTCCGGGAATATTCCCAACTAGAGCACTAGCAAATTTAATTGGGGCCCTTACAGCATCTGTCCAACCAGTGTAAAATGGGCACCGTAAGTAACACTTAACGACAGGAAATTCGTCGATGCGTCCCAAATAGTCAGCAACTTGTACTTTGGGGCAGAGTGATGGGTCAATGTCTGGCAAGGCTTCCTCAGAAATTACAACTCCAGAGCATCCAGTATCCCTAATTATAGAGGAAGACCATGACCCATTAATAGTCCCCGTAACTGAGAAGTGAGGCACTTTATGGTCTTCTAAGCAAAATCCAACCTTATAGGGGGGCGTGGTAGTAGTTCCATCCTTGAATGCTCGAGGATTCCTGGGACAGCGTGGTCGTATATGTCCTGCTTCCCCACAATTGTGACAAGTCACGGTTGAGGGAGTCTGACTCCCAGGAGAAGGTAGAGGCTGGAGTGGAGTAGCAAGTAGAGGGGAGATTTTCTTAGCGTTGTTGTTGGAAGAGACCTTAGGATAGGCGTTGTGGGCGGATGCCCAGTCATCCGCTAGTTGTATTGCGTCCTTCAGCTTGGTAGGCCTTCTTTCCTTGATGAATAGGCGTATTTCTGCTGATAAGGAGGACAAAAATTGGTCAAAGATGATAAACTCCCTTAAATCAGCATAAACATTGGCCACAGAGGAAGACTCAACCCAAGAATCAAACATCCTCGATAACTGGGTAACAAACTGATGGTAGTTCTGTCCTACTCTAATCTTGTTTGACCTGAAATCCACCCGGTAGCCATCTGGAGTTTTACTGAAGCCTGTTAACAAGGCTTGCTTCAGTAACTCGTAATCCTCAGTGGTGGATGACGGAAGGGACGTGTAGAGTTCGGCAGCTTTACCAGTAAGGAGGCAACCCAGACGAACGGCAAAGGTATCTCTGGGTAAAACCAGCATCTCGGCCACACGCTCAAACCTAGTTAAATAGGTGGCAATGTCCTCTTCATCCTTGTATGGTGGTAGACTAGGTCTGGAAACAGGATCATGTGATGGTAGGACTGAGGGTTTACCTTTAGCTGCAATTTCTGCCAGCTTGATCTCTTTCTCCCTCTCAGCTTGTGCTTGTCTTTCTTCTCTTTCCTTCTCAGCTTGTCTTTCTTCTCTTTCAGCTTGTTTTTCTTCTCTCTCCTTCTCTCTCTCAGCTTGTCTTTCTTCCCTTTCGTGTTTCTGTTGTTCTACGATCCACTGGCCAATTTCCTTGCCATGCAGACCGAGGGCTTCACCCTGCTCCTTCAGTTCTTGAAAGGAAGACATGGAGAAGACCGAACAGAGAACACAACACAAACAAACAAAAAAAATTAGACGACACCTCATGTGCAAAAAATCTGGCAAAAGCAAGAGTTTGACGGCAATCAAAACACTCATAACATTACTCCCGGGCCTCAGGCAGCAATGGCGCGCAGCAGCGACTTACAGATAACAACCCACAATCTGTAAAAGGATAATAAATAATTGGTAGTTCTTATCCTGGCGAGGTCGCCAATATGTCAGGGCCGAGGTGACTACCAATTAATATTATCTTTATAAAGAGTTGTGGGGAAGAAAAATCATGGAGTATGATACCCCGAATATATTTACACACACAAATAGCAAACAATAGGCTAGAAGCCAAAATAAATCACCAACGACGAACTGCTCGTAAACAATTACCAGAGCAGGGGTATGACACCCAAATAACTCCCTGTACAGCTGTTTTGAGGGTGAGATGCGTGACAGCAAAACTCGGCAACGTAGATTGCTCCTCAGACAGCAGGAAGGGTCGAATGGTGTAGGTACAGTTGAAGGGCACACTGGAAGGGAGCCCAAGTCTCCAGAAATGCCTTCGGAATGTTGAGAAACAGCAGCAATTGGTGAGGTGTTGTCAGGTGTGAGAGCTGAGGCGTTCTGCCCTTCTCCAACCCGGTGGCGTGGAGCTTGGCTCGGTTAGACTACCCCCCTACCCCTGGACAAGGGGGTGGGGTAGTGGCGGGGAAGCCGGTGAACAAGCGCGGCAGACGAGAGTGGTAGTTCAACCACTAATTAGGGGAAGACGAGGCAGGTGCAGTTCCTCACAATTCAGTTATCACACTTGCAAATATAACCTTAATACAGTGATGGATATGACAGTTGAGTAGCTGTATAACCTCTATTTGTTGTATAAAAGTGTTGATTTACATTATACATTAAATTTTCAGTATAATTCATAACCAATTTCTATTTCAGGTTTAATACGGGATTACCCAGAGGGAGAGAAAGAGTTTATGAAGGCCAATGGCTTCTCTTTCCTGATGCGGGCAATGCAGTCTGGAGTGGAGAAGCTGGTGATTAAGTCTACATTCCTTCTCAGCAGACTTATTCAGGATAATGATTCACATAAAGGTAAGTAATATTTGTGCTAATACAATTATCATATGCAAGAATGCCGTGGTAATGTGTCTTATTTTGGGTCTTGTGTTTCCTTTAGACGTGGGGATTTAGATTACGAGTTGGTCAGTGCCACGTAGGACTAGAACTTTTCTGAGGAGAGCCAAGGAGAGGTACGTCAGGAGTCTTGCGGAGGATGTTGAGGATCATTTAGATGCTAATAATCTTCTACCTGTCTATTGAGCCCTGAAGAATCTCTACTTCACTCCAAGTCTACATCTTGGGTGAAAGCTATCCAAACAGCAGATGGTTGCCTCATGTCACACACAAATGGGCAGATAGCTCCTGGGGCTGACTACTATGAATAACTGTTTACAGTCAACCCTCCAAGCGGACAGCTCCAAACAGATGGTGGATGCTGATCCACCCATTACTAAACTGCACCCTCTCTTGATGAGGTCAAAGAGACTGTGGCAAGGTTGAGGGGTGGAAAGGCAGCTGGTGTTTGTAACATCAGTGCAGAGTTGCTTAAAGCTGGAGGCGAGGCCACGATCTGTGGGTTGCATGCTGTCTTGACTGCTGTATGGCATTCAGGTACCATTCTTCCTGACTGGGAAAGGGGATTGGTGTTCCTATTTGGAAAAGGGAGGAGCACTGTCAGGACTGCAACAACTACCACAGGATAACACTGCTCAGCATACCAGGCAAGGTGCTCACCCATCTGCTGCTGATACAGATTCCCAGTTACATGCTAAAGTATCAGAGACCTGAACAGTTAGGGTTCATGCCTGATAAACCAACAACTGACCTTATCCAAGCACTCTGGTGCTGCACCAATGTGTTTTAACAGGAGTTGCTTGTAGCCTGTGTTGATCTTAAGAAGGTATTTGATTCAGTGCATTGTGAGGCACTTTGGGATCTTCTGCACCTTCACAAGATTCTTGCAGGGATTATTGGTTGACTAAATGGCCTCAGCGGTGCAGTGGTTAGCACGTCTGACTATGAATCTGTTGACTTGAGTTCGATCCCGGACAAGGACAGTCGGCGCACAGCTCACCCAGCTGTTCATCCTCCCAAACGGGTTGGTCAATAGATGGGCACCTAGGTAAAACCTGGAGAAGGTAAACTGTGGAGACTTGGATGCCACAGTGGTCCTGTGTTCCGGATTAATGTCAATGCGACGGGAGATGAGCGTCCGCAGCTACAGCGTGTGCCCCCAATTTAACTAGATGGCCTGTACGTCAAGACTGAGAGTGCTATGAAGTGTGGGTGAGGCACGTCCAGCTTCTTACCTGTGAATACAGGAGTCGGGTAGGGATGCATCCTTGCCTCATCACTTTTCAACACCTGTATGGACTGGGTACTGGGCAGAGTTGTGGACCAAAGTCGTTGTGAAGCATCTGTTGGCAATACCAAAATCACTGATCTTCTTTTTGCTGACAATGCAGTAATCTTCTCCGAGTCACTGTAGGTTCTGGTGATGGCTCTCATGACACTGATCAAGGGAGCAAAGCTCTAAGACTACAGGTGTCCTGGAGGCTTACTGGATGAAACTGTACAAATCTTGATATGTGTGACGAGGACATTGATATCTTGGAAAACTTTACATGCCTTGGTAGCGTAGGCCATAACAATGGTGGGTCACGTGAAAATTTCGGTGTTATGGATTCGCTCATCAGGAGTTTCTGGCATTGTTGGTACCTGTGCAGACGAACAGAGATTCGGATCTTCAAGTTGCTGGTGGTTCCTGTCTTACTGTATGGCTGTGAGACATGGACACTGATCACCAAACTGAAGAGGCGAATTGATGTCTTTGGTAATTAGTGCCTTCACAGAATCATGGGGTATTGCTGGAACGACTTTGTGTCAAATCAGTGATTGCTCCATGAGACTGAATCAAAGCCTATAACAAGCATAGTCTGCCAATGTCAACTCCGACTTTGTGGGGATGTGGCACGTTACTCAGAAGCTGATCCTGCTTGTCGGGTTGTTTCTGCATGAAGGAGGCCAAGGGGACGCCTACAAAGTTCATGGCCGGGGCAAGTCTATGCTTCCTGTAGGGAGTTACTTGGTAGGGGAATGGGACCTGCATGGAGACTCATGCAGGGTGATAGTTGAGAATAGAATCAAAGTGTGCCCTTGTGTAATTGATATCTCTATACACAGCTAATATCCCTCCTAAAGGGGGATGGCCATAGCCAATAGAAAGCATAAAGGGTCCATGGAGACATGACTGTCCCTTCATCCTCTGCAGCCAATAATTTGTTGGATAATACAGAGAAGGGTGTTTCCAGACCCCTCGCTCCGTCCCTTTTGGTCACTGTCAGGGCCGAGGTGACTACCAATTAATATTATCTTTTTATAGAGTTGTGGGGAAGAAAAAAATCATGGAGTATGATACCCCGAATATATTTACACACACACACAAATAGCAAACAATAGGCTAGAAGCCAAAATAAATCACCAACGACGAACTGCTCGTAAACAATTACCAGAGCAGGGGTATGACACCCAAATAACTCCCTGTACAGCTGTCTGGAGGGCGAGATGCGTGACAGCAACACTCGGCAACGTAGATTGCTCCTCAGACAGCAGGAAGGGTCGAATGGTGTAGGTACAGTTGAAGGGCACACTGGAAGGGAGCCCAAGTCTCCAGAAATGTCTTCGGAATGTTGAGAACCAGCAGCAGGTGGTGAGGTGTTGTCAGGTGAGAGGGCTGAAGCGTTCTGTCCTTCTCCAAGCCGGTGGCGTGGAGCTTGGCTCGGTTAGACTACCCCCCTACCCCTGGACAAGGGGGTGGGGTATTGGCGGGGAAGCTGGTGAACAAGCGGTGAACAAGCGCTTGCAGACGAGAGTGGTAGTTCAACCACTAATTAGGGGAAGACGAGGCAGGTGCAGTTCCTCACAGTCACCTTTACTACATGAAGGGAATATGGTGGTAGTACTTTTCTGGCCCCCAACACAGGACTATATATATATGAATATTTTACTTAGACATTATTAAAAAAATCAATTGTCAAAACTTGCTTAAGTAACACTGAATTTGTTACACAGTACACTCCCTGATATTTCTACACCCTAGAGTATAATAGTCTAACTTTCCAGGTTCAAAACTAAATTATTACATTGTATAATTCCTTTATTTTCAGATGAATTATTATCCATGGGTTACGTGGAGCAGTTAATCACTCTACTGAACAGTGAGAAAACAAACAACATTATGATGGAGCATTGTACATCAGCTCTGCTCGGCCTTGTTTCATCGTATGCACCGGCCCTCACCGAGTGCATGAGACCTGAATTACAGTTGAAACAACATCTTATCACAAGACAAAAGGAAGTTCAATCTAAGGAGGAGTCACTGGTAAGTTGCGAGGAATGTACTGTTGCTTATTAATCAAAGTCCGACTTACCACTACACAAAGCTTCATTCCTTTGTAAAGATACTCTGTGATGTAAGTAAATTGTTATCAGAATATGCACATACATGTACGCCCATCAGATATCATTAAACCTTACTAGAGCACCAGAAAAGAGTATGGCCCTGTGTTTTTACATTTTAAGGGATATAAGAGTTGAACCCACTTTTCCCTCTTGTATGTATCGGGTGGTGATGCAGTAAGCCTTGAGGAGGTTGTGTATCTAATGAACCTTTTACTTTAACAGGAGGAGGAGTCCTACATCAAGGAGCTGCTACAGCTGATGGAGGAACCAGAGGGTGACAGGGAGAACACCTTCAGATAACTGTTCAACTCCCTTGTAAACCTTTGACCGTCCTCATATTATTGAAAGTATACTGGCTAGGTAGGAGCAAGTCTGTATAACATAGCTTACTTGATTTAACAATCGCCTGCCAACCATTATTGCAGAGAACCAGATCAATTATTGGCAGATGTACTGTAAAATCTCAGATAATAATTAACTCCTACAGTATTTATGGTATGAGATAAATAAAATGAATATTCTTTTTTTTAGTTAAAGCATTGTTTTATTATTCTTAACTTAAAGTCACCGGAAACACCTTATCTTTAAATTATATAAACAGTGAAAATTACTGAGATGATACGTGAATGTAGATCTAATTTTATACAGTAACTATTGGCTACGGAGTGAGTGATATGGAAGAAGTAAAACGAGGAGAAAGTGTCTATAATATGAGGGGGATAGATTGGTTAGTAAATTCCACTTTGCCATCAATTTCTACATTGTGCCTGAGAAGTACAAATAAGGAACACTTGAATCACGTGTACTAGCTGGCAGGTACTAACTAGTACTGTACTGTGCGGGTAAGGTTATGTTGTACTGGTAAGGACGGGACTCAACAAGGAAGTCATAGAAAACCTTTTAAACTATATAGGTATGAACAAAGTTTTTACAGCATAAACTACCAACTTTACTACATACATACATAAGAGACATCCTTCCCTACCATAATAATAACACCATAATAATAATGGTGTTTAAAGTGTTATGTTCAGCTTTACGTGCAGCTCAATTTTGGTCCCCTTATTATAGGAAGGATATAGGCTCCTTGGAGGCAGTCCAGAGAAGAATGACAAGATGATTCAGGGGCTGAGAAATTGACCCTACAAAGATAGGTTAAAACGTCTTAATTTCCACTCCCTAGAGAGGAGGGCAAGAGGGGATATGATTGAGGTTTTCAAATGGGTAAAAGGAATTAGTAAGGGAAACATTGATCAGGTTTTAGAAATTAGTAGTCAGGATAGGACACGTGGAAATGGGTACAAGCTAGAAAACTTAGATTCAGGACAGACCTAGGTAGATATTGGTTCACTAACAGAGTAGTGAACGATTGGAATAGGCTGGGTAGACACGTGGGATGGATAAATATTGGATTATTCCAAGGGTGGGGGACAAGGAACTGCCTCGTGTAGGTCATTGACTGGCCTCGTGCAATCTCCTCATTTCTTATGTCTTATGTTCTTTTCCATACATGATAATATTTTAGTCAGCACTTAAAATCACAGAGAGCGTAGCCTCGTTCTCTTTTGTTTTTGAAGTCTCACCAACTATTCTAAACAAAATTTGTTAACTTATTCTGAAATTGGTGTATTGGGAGCAGGATTCAGCAACCTTTCTGCAAATAACCTTCGAGTGAGTTATCTTTACTCAATACTCAACACGAAAGATAATGAGAGGAATTTCTTTTTCTTTTTATGAGAAACTGACGCCGGACAAAGACTAACGCAACACTACCAATGTCTGACTAAGAAACCTAAATACAAACACATACTATAATGGAATATAAATGTATTACAAGACAAGTAATAACAAGCTTTACTAATAGAAGAAAAAAATCAGATTCCACGAAACTACTATCTTTTTAAGGCAGACATCACCTCGCGCCCTGGCAGCCTCCTCCCTAACACGGGCCTTCCTGGCGACCTGATCAAGATGACAGAACATAAGTGAATAAAGTAAATAAAATAAACTTAAAGAGTGATGAGTCAAAGGCACCGCTGAGTAGGCCTATCCCTTCTACCCCCCCCCCTCCTGTGTGTGTGTGTGTGTGCGTGTGCGTGTGCGTGTGTGTGTGTGTGTGCGTGTGTGTGTGTGTGTGTGTGTGTGTGTGTGTGTGTGTGTGTGTGTGTGTGTGTGTGTGTGTGTGTGTGTGTAGTCCAGCTGCACAAAGAAGGAATGCATCACTGGATAGAAACTGGAGATTAGGTCAAAAGTTCACTTCCTGGTCATGCACACTGAGTTGGAAGGGAAGGAAGGGAAGGAAAAATGGAGGAATCGAGAAAAAGAAGGGAAGGAGCCAAGAAAAGATTATGGAAACCAAAAGAATTAGGGACCGTAAAAAGGAGAGAGGGAGAGAGAAATGGATGAAAAAAGAAAAAGAAAATGAAAGAAAGAACGGTGGAATAAAGACGCACTGGAGATTCAAGAGGGAGTAAAAAAGAGAAGCGATGGACTTAATGTAAGAGGAGAATGAAAGAGGGAAAGAGGAAGAAGATGAAATAGAGATAAGTTGAGATATATTATTTGGGTGTCGTTGATCATGGAGATTGTGGATGAGGAGGGAAAAAGAGGAAGGAAGGAGATAAATGTATGTATGTATGTATGTATGTATGTATGTATGTATGTAAGCATCAACAATCCAATTTGAAAATCAGAAAAAGGTTCCTTGAATATCTTATGTTTCTTTTTTGATGGACGCGTTTTTTTTTATGACACTGAAGGACAAATTCTTTATTCCTATTTGTAGTTCATCTCTCTCTCTCTCTCTCTCTCTCTCTCTCTCTCTCTCTCTCTCTCTCTCTCTCTCTCTCTCTCTGGTAACAAGATCAAATTAACAGCTGCAGACCAATGTTTATCTCGAGTCCAAGGAAGACAGAGCCGCCCGTCCACAGCCTGCGTTGAGGACCAAAATAGAACTAATCAATGATGCTGAACAGTAACGCTGGGCTTCATCTATGTAACAAGTAGTCATTAATAAAAAAACAAATAAAATAAATAACTCTTGTCAACACTTGATGTCCACACTAAAGGAGAAGAAGGAGGAGGAAAAATTAGTTTTCATGGCGAAGAACATAGGAAGAAGGAAGTGCAACAGGTTAACTAAGGCTGTTACATTCCCTCACACTGTCTCTTTTCAAATACAAAGACAAAACTCTCTTCCCAGGATTCAAGAAAGGTGTCAAGTTAATATGATTTAGTCGCACTCATCCCCTCATCAGTAGAGACACACATGCATACATTCTACTACAAGCATGTCCTGTCATTCTTCGTAACATCGAAAACAAAAACTAACTGTACTACTTGTAAAAATTAAGGTTCAATTACAAGCAGGTGAGGTAGATAGCGGAGTAAGTATACATAAACACAACGTAGTATATAGTCAGCAAATAAAGAGAAAGAAAGCCGTGAGAGAGAAAGAGAGAGAGAAAGGGGAGGAGGTGTATATATATGTACAGTACACCACCACCACACAAAAAACAGTGTTACCAATGACTGGCTATACCCTCAATCAACACCTACTTTCCTACCTGACACTCGTCCTCACGCAACTCAGCGAGACCCGAACACTGGCCGGGTCAAAGGTCAGGCGAGGCGGGTCAAAGGAGAGAGAGCAAAAGAAAGCGAGAGAGAGAGAGAGAGAGAGAGAGAGAGAGAGAGAGAGAGAGAGAGAGAGAGAGAGAGAGAGAGAGAGAGAGAGAGAGAGAGAGAGAGAGAGAGAGAGAGAGAGAGAGAGAGAGAGAGAGAGAGAGAGAGAGAGAGAGAGAGAGAGGTGACCTAACACATGATATACGTTCCCCGGGGTCAGGTCAAATGAGGTCAGTTGAGGTTGGATTAAGAATAACAATCTGGAACAAAGCCCTTGCCGCCAGTCTCTCTCTCTCTCTCTCTCTCTCTCTCTCTCTCTCTCTCTCTCTCTCTCTCTCTCTCTCTCTCTCTCTCTCTCTCTCTCTCTCTCCTTACCAATTTTTACACCACTTCACTGTCTTACCCCTACAACCCTCACCTATAATTCTGCCCCCCCACCCCCCAGACACCCCAAAAAAAGAAATATTGAAAAACAGTGCATATAAGTATATTTCACCCACGTAATTAATATTTAAATTGCAATATGTTCCTTGTTTTTCATTCCATCCTCAGTAGCACGTTTCTTGATTCGTCATTCTCCTCCTCCTCCTCCTCCTCCTCCTGTATGATGGATGGACAAGATCTCTCTCCCGGTAAGATGATAATTATTCCTGCCTCACCTGGGCCCCCTGGCTGCTTGTGTAAATTAAGTGCTGTGATCAGGTGTGTTTGGTG
>JAPQNM010002751.1:17500-27500 GCA_029783475.1 Metacarcinus magister
TATCCTGATTAATATGTGGATCAATGGTCGCTGGAGACGAGGCGACTACGACTTTCAACAGAGGACCTGCTGCTGCTGCTGCTGCTGCTGCTGCCTCTCTGGACCCCACGCGAGGCGCCCGTCCAGGAAGGAGCTTGGGGCCGCGGGTTCAGTAAATGTTCCTCCCTCGTGCTGGTTATTGGAATCGTGATATTAATTTATTACTTTCTTCAGGGGTGAAAGAGGTAAATTTGTATAACCTTTCTTGTTCTTTTCTTCTTCTCTCCTCTCCTACTCGGTCTGTTTTACTTAATTATTATACTTTCTTCCTTGCTGTTGCTTCTTCTGATTATCTAATATTATTTTCTACTTTTATTTCTTTATAAAACTGAGGTAGAGGTAGATGTAGATGTGGGCATGTAGTGGTACACACACACACACACACACACACACACACACACACACACACACACACACACACACACACACACACACACACACACACACACACACACACACACACACGTTGCAAACACGCACACGTACCTCCATGCACACATAACTCACACGGTCACAGGATGAGTGTGTACACCGTATCATCACGTACACACAACGAGGAACAAATGAGCTCAGTGACGACCATTGTGTCATTGGTATTCTAAAGGCGACTTCCTAGTTGTCGCACGCACGCACACACACACACACACACACACACACACACACACACACACACACACACACACACACACACACACACACACACACACACACACAAACACACACACACATACACACACAACATCTTACTAATAATAACAACGACACACGCAAAATCTGCTCAACAACTCAAAGCTTAACCCAAAATCTATATAAAAAAAAAAAACTACACAGGGAAACGAACCCAACTGACTCATCATCATCATCATCATCATCATCATCATCATCATCATCTGCAAAACAAAACACGTGTCACATTCCACACGATAAGAAATGAACCATCCTAAAAACTCGTCCCTTTTTTCCCTCTCCCCAACCTCACCTTAATAATTCTTGAGTAGTTTCCTCTTTATACCTTTCCTCCTCCAGGTAATGCATAGGTGAGGCGATGTGTTGTCTTGTTTCCTCCTCCTGGGAATTACTACGTCTGCTGCCCTTCCTCGACCCTAAACAGGTAGACAGGTGCATGTTAGCGCTTCCAGGTACAGACAACACGAAACACTCACCCTCCTCCCTCCCTCTCTCTCTCTCTCTCTCCCTTCGTCAGTCTGCAAGTGATGAGGTTGAAATGCCGGAAGGTGTTCGAATCGTGTTGTGCTTAACTGTGGTGTTGTTAATTTCCGGTGGACAGGTAATTAGAACTTGCCATTGGTGTCACGTGTTGCTAGGTGTTGACGAGCCTTGTCAACACCTACCTGAAGGAGGAGGAGGAGCGGGTAAAGTGAAGGGTGGAGGAAGCACTTGAGGCCAACTGACTGACAGGGGAAAAGAGAGGTGAAGGAAAGATTGGAGGGAAGGAAGGAAAAGAATGTTGAGTGGATGAAGAAATGAAGTGAGGAAATTATATGGAAAGAAAATGAGACATGAGAATAGTGCCAAGAAATAGATACATTTAATTTCAAGAAAAGAAAAGGAGGAGGAAGGAGGAGAAAGAGGAAGAGGAGGAGAAGGAGGAGGAAGAGGAAAACTAACAATAACAAGACAATAATTACTACTATTAGAGAGAGAGAGAGAGAGAGAGAGAGAGAGAGAGAGAGAGAGAGAGAGAGAGAGAGAGAGAGAGAGAGAGAGAGAGAGAGAGAGAGAGAGAGATGAGAGAGAGAGAGAGAGAGAGAGAGAGAGAGAGAGATAGAGAGAGAGAGAGAGAGAGAGAGAGAGAGAGAGAGAGAGAGAGATGGGGGGGTAGGGGAACATAAATAAACCTCCACATTTCTTGGAAGAACTCGTTTCATCGTTCAGAAATTTGGACATGGTCTTGTCATCTTAAGCGTCCCTTCCACCATCCTACATCCCTCCTTTGATCTCTTCTTTCCTCCTTAAATCCTTTCCCTCCATTGAGAACTTTTTTTTCCCTTCCCTCTCTCTCTCTCTCTCTCTCTCTCTCTATCTCTCATTATTATCAATCACGTTATTTTTCTTTCCTGCACTTTTTTTTATGGTCTACTTCACTTCTCTTTTACTCCTTGTTTTCTTTCCATCCTCTGTTTGACTTTCTTTCCCTCCGTTTTTCCTTTCCTTGGCCATTCGCTTCAGGTTTTGACTCATCTCGACCTTCCCCTCACTAGGAAACTGCCCCTTCCTCTCTGTAAACTAGCATCCCCCCACACCAGTCTTTCCTTTCTAGCCTCTTTCCTCTTTAGTACTCCTCCTCCTCCTCCTACTACTACTACTACTACTACTACTACTACTCTCCCTCCCTTCCTTCCCTCAACAACAAAGACGTGCCCCCTTCCCCCCTTCCCCTACTGGCACCACAAAGGCTCCGACAGACACACAGAAACTGGCGAGACGAACTATTTCAACCTTCCCTTCTCCCTCTCGCCGGTAACATCTCGAGGAAGGGACAGTTCTGGCTGCCCTCTGCATGACGGACGCCGGCAGGGAAGGGAGATGTTTCGGAAAAATGTTTCGGGCACTCTTTCCTCTTCCCCCTCCATCAAGATCCTCGGCCATTGTTTTCACCCTTCTGGTCCCTGAGTTCATCGTGTTAATATCGCATCTCGTGCAACAACGGCTGATAAAAGACGAGGAAGGGAGGGATGGAAGGAAGAAGGAGGGACAAAGAGTAGTGAAGAGAAGAGGGAACGGCGTAGTAAGGGGGTAAAAACAGAAGATCGTAGGGGAGGGTCTGAGACAGCTGGCCTCCCTAGACGCATCTAACCTTCACAGCAGCGTCATGACATAACCTTAAACTGACTGGAACGCTCCAAGCCGGCAGATAATCGTATTTCTGCCTCTGCCTTTCTTCTCTCAGTCTCCCTCGCTCTCGCTCTTTCTCCTCGGCCGACCCAAGGGTTTGTTTACATTAGCGTCAGACCAATATCCCGTCGCTTCCAAGTTTTCCTCGCCAGTGCCAGGACGAGACGCGGCCTGGGGCGTCACGCGAGCGGTCAGCCGCGAAGACAAGGCACTTGGCGTCCTTGATATGCGGCCAGAGTTCGTCCCATAAACGGCCTCGGCGCGGAGCTGACACTCTCGTCAACTTGAGTTAGTGGATAAAGTCTTCATCGAGGCTGGTGCCCAGGGCGTTATGGTGCATACAACATGAGTGCCAGCGTGCAGGAGTGCCAGTGCCGCGTGTTTAGCTTCACGTAATGATGACTTCTTATGTAGTCAGTGTCGTATTAACGTGTTTTGGCTTGACTCAGAGAACCTTCAGAGAAACTTGAGTAAGTAAATACATTCTCTTAATTGGACGACGTGTGGTAGCGGCGCTATATCCTTAATTAATCTCCCCCTGACGTGTAAGGTGATACCCTGGCGAGGGGCGGCTGAGGCCATTGGTGTGGGTGGCCGCGTGCAGGCTCCCGCTGATGCCCCCGCCGCTCCCCCGCCGCCTGCTGCTCGCTATCACCGTCTCCAGCAGACGCCACAGATACATAACATCCAAGCTTGACGTAAACACATTTGACTGCCCTTTGTGCTGTGAACTATGGGCGTTCATAAATTTATTTTTGTGATGGTTGGTGGAGAGGGCTGCCCCGTATTTGAATGCACTTCTGGGAGCGATGCTTTACGTTATATCAGATAAATTGGCAACAACGACAGCGGCACCGATCTTCTCGTAAACACTGTTTCGGAGTCTCGTCTCATCTTCGAAGGTAAAATACAAATATCTCCACTTTTTTTGTATTTATTCACACACGATCGCATCGCAGTAATTCGTTCCCTGACAGGCCACGGCGACCGAGAGTCACAGACGAGTCGGTGAGGCTGTCGAAGTCCGTCGTTCCCTAAGAGAAAGTTTGTGTAGGAGGGGAGGAAGGAGGTGCTGCTGCTCTGAGACACATAAATCAGCGGGCGACTCAGGAAACAAATGCTGCGTTTCAGAGTCGCGGACCCATTCATCAGGAAGGTTTTTATATCCTGTTTTTTTGGCCATTTAGCCATAGCGAAACATATTGCTGCCCATTTCCCATTATTCACTCGATTCATCCAAGGAAAATGGGAAATCGAGTTAGATGGCGAACAAGGAGACTTTTTTAGTTTCATCTGGGTCGTCTGTCTTCTCAGAGTAGAAAATCGACTTTTCATTAAATATTTCCTCCTTCCTCCTCGATCCACCGCTGCCGGAGCTGAAAACACTCATGGTCTGGCTACCAATTCTTCCTTTTATTGCCTCACGAACACAATGCAACGCTCGCGGACCATAAATACAAGAAGCGATACTAATTCTAACATTAAAACAGATTGAAACAGCATTAACCTTTTAATTCAACAACACATAGATGATGAGAAAATAAATTGATACATAGAAAAAAGGGGAAAAAACAGAATACTAAAAAAATAAAAAACGTTAGTCACTTGTTTACCTCACTCCGGCCATGCGTGTGTCACCTTGATGCTTCTTTCATGTTCAACTTAATGCCGTCAGTTCATTGTTCACTCCCATTAGGTTTTGTCCCTACACCCTGCTGCTATTCTGTGCTATTCTGGCTACATCTTCCCACCCCACAGAGAATACCCCTTACCTCATCCCTTCACCCTCACCCTCTCACCCTCACACCCTCTCACCCTCCCACCCTGACCCCCTCTCTCACCCTCTCACCCGTCAACCTGTCTGCTGCTGAGTCATGAGTACTTGTATAATTTTGTTACCAACTAATTAAAACTTTCTTTTTTACTACTTTCTTCGGGGTGGTGTACTATTCTTATTTGTCTTTTTATTTGTGACAGACTTACCTCAACTCTGTCTGTCTGTCTGTCTGTCTGTCTGTCTATGTTTTTGTCTGTCGTCTATTGGTTTGTCTATGCTTTTTTTGTCTGTTTGTGTATATGTTGTGTGCTTTGGTTTGTCTGTTTGCTTGTTTATCTCTCATCTTCATCATCATCATCATCATCATCATCATCATCATCATCATCACCTCTACAAATCTCTTTAGTAACATTAACTAAATTCTTTTCACAACCTTTCTTGCTCTCTCACCTTATTTGCCTCCCCCTCTCTCTCTCTCTCTCTCTCTCTCTCTCTCTCTCTCTCTCTCTCTCTCTCTCTCTCTCTCTCTCTCTCTCTCTCTCTCTCTCTCTCCTTGCACCGTTTCTCCAACCCACACCTGTCTGCCCCCCATTCCCTCCCTCCTCCCTACAACAGTCTCGCCTCCCCCACCTCCATCCACAAAAAAAGAAAAAAAGAAATAAGAAGAAAAGAAGAAGATCCCCCTCAAGGAGTCATTTGGCGCCATTTAATAAGAGTTCCTGTGGCGTAGACTTCCTCCTCCTCCTCCTCCTCCTTCTCTTCCTCCTATTATTTATTTTTTATCAATATTTATTTTAATCATTAATATTTATTTTTATCATTAATATTTATTTTTATCATTATTATTTATTTTTATCATTAATATTTATTTTTATCATTATTATTTATTTTTATCATTAATATTTATTTTTATCATTAATATTTATTTTTATCATTAATATTTATTTTTTATCATTAATATTTATTTTTATCATTATTATTTATTTTGATCATTATTATTTATTTTAATCATTAATATTTATTTTTATCATTAATATTTATTTTTATCATTAATATTTATATTTATCATTAATATTTATTTTTATCATTAATATTTATTTTTATCATTATTATTTATTTTTATCATTAATATTTATTTTTATCATTAATATTTATTTTTATCAATATTATTTATTTTTATCATTAATATTTATTTTTATCATTAATATTTATTTTTATCATTAATATTTATTTTTATCATTAATATTTATTTTTATCATTATTATTTATTTTTATCATCATTATTTATTTTTATCATCAATATTTATTTTTATCATCAATATTTATTTTTATCATCAATATTTATTTTTATCATTAATATTTATTTTTATCATTAATATTTATTTTTATCATTAATATTTATTTTTATCATTAATATTTATTTTTATCATTAATGTTTATTTTTATCATTAATATTTATATTTTATCATTAATATTTATTTTTATCATTATTATTTATTTTTATCATTATTATTTATTTTAATCATTAATATTTATTTTTATCATTAATATTTATTTTTATCATTAATATTTATATTTATCATTAATATTTATTTTTATCATTACTATTTATTTTTATCATTAATATTTATTTTTATCATTAATATTTATTTTTATCATTAATATATATTTTTATCATTAATATATATTTTTATCATTAATATATATTTTTATCCTTAATATTTATTTTTATCATTAATATTTATTTTTTATCATTAATATATATTTTTTTCATTAATATATATTTTTATCATTAATATATATTTTTTTCATTAATATTTATTTTTATCATTAATATTTATTTTTTATCATTATTATATATTTTTATCATTAATATATATTTTTATCATTAATATATATTTTTATCGTTAATATATATTTTTATCATTAATATATATTTTTATCATAAATATTTATTTTTATCATTATTATTTATTTCAATCATTAATATTTATTTTTATCATTAATATTTATTTTTATCATTAATATATATTTTTATCATTTATATATATTTTCATCATTAATATTTATTTATATCATTAATATATATTTTTATCATTAATATATATTTTTATCATTAATATATATTTTTATCATTAATATATATTTTTATCATTAATATATATTTTTATCATTAATACTTATTTTTATCGTTAATATATATTTTTATCATTAATATTTATTTTTATCATTAATATTTATTTTTTATCATTAATATATATTTTTATCATTAATATATATTTTTATCATTAATATATATTTTTATCATTAATATATATTTATATCATTAATATATATTTTCATCATTAATATTTATTTTTATCATTATTATTTATATTTATCATTAATATTTATTTTTATCATTAATATTTATTTTTATCATTAATATTTATTATTATAATTATTAATATTTATTTACTCCAATAGCAACACTTCCTTAACATGTATTATTATTAATTTCAAAACCTTTAACTTCAATATAAGTTTTCGTGGATTTGTGATGAAAATGGATTCGTGAAATTTTTGGCCCGAAGATTTCCACCAGAATTTGAGTCCAAAATAGTTTAGTCATTTTACAAGTAAAGTATTAGTCCTACAACAAAGATGTATAGAAACAAAGTTGTTCAGCTTGACACATTATATCTTATAGTGTCATCCGTTTGTAAATTACTATTTTGGTTTAGGAGAAAAATGTAATTAAGTAGAAGTTTCGTGTAAAATACAAATATATCAATGTCTCCATTACTTACATTCCAATTACATTCTAGTAAAGCTCAAAGGAACGGGCGTCTCCTGCTCTATATTTACTATTACGTATGTTTTTTACGTAAACCTCATACTTTTCGAGTTATTTTGAAAAACATGATTTCATGAAAAAAATCTTAGGTGACACCCTTGAAAATTTCGTGAAAAATTTCCACACCTCAGAATTTCATGAAAATTTGTACCTAAAGGTTTTCAGTCAAACTGAACATGAATCTGGACTCAGTTTCATCATTACTATAATATTAAACACTATATACGCATGTGTGATACGCCTAAAACTATTTATTCTCTCTATTTATCTCTCTAACTCTATCACGCCCTCTCTCTCTCTCTTTCTCTCTCTCTCTCTCTCTCTCTCTCTCTCTCTCTCTCTCTCTCTCTCTCTCTCTCTCTCTCTCTCTCTCTCTCTCTCTCTCTCTCTCTCTCCCTCTCTCCAAACTCCTACAGCAAAATCATAATATTCTCCCCCTCCTCCCCCTCCCCCTCCTCCTCCTCCTCCTCCTCCTCCTCCTCCTCCTCCTCCTCCTCCTCCTCCTCCTCTGTGTCTTCCTTCTTAAATAGTCTTCAGTGGACCAATTAGCACCAATATTTATTTTTATCATTAATATTTATTTTTATCATTAATATATATTTTTATCATTAATATTTATTTTTATTATTAATATTTATTTTTATCATTAATATATATTTTTATCATTAATATATATTTTTATCATTAATATATATTTCTATCATTAATATATATTTTTATCATTAATATATATTTTTATCATTAATATTTATTTTTATCATTAATATTTATTTTTATCATTAATATTTATTTTTATCATCATTATTTATTTTTATCATCATTATTTATTTCTATCATTATTTATTTTTATCATCAATACTTATTTTTATCATCAATATTTATTTTTATCATTAACATTTATTTTTATCATTAATATTTATTTTTATCATTAATATTTATTTTTATCATTAATATTTATTTTTATCATTAATATTTATTTTCATCATTATTATTTATTTTTATCATCATTATTTATTTTTATCATCATTATTTTTTTTTATCATCATTATTTATTTTTATCATCATTATTTATTTTTATCATCAATATTTATTTTTATCATCAATATTTATTTTTTATCATTAATATTTATTTTTATCATTAATATTTATTTTTATCATTAATATTTATTTTTATCATTATTATTTATTCTTATCATTAATATTTATTTTTATCATTAATATTTATTTTTATCATTAATAAGAAAAATTTGAATAAAATCATATTTTTTAAAAAAATCTATAAATCGAACACTTAGAAAAGACCTCGGCAGTGTAAGGGTTAATACTGGCAATAAGTTATGTTTAACCTGCCATTACCACCGAAACGAAGGATGCGAGGGGATTTCATTGAAATGTTCAAGATAATCAAAGGATTCGATAATATCAATACAGAAGATTACATTACTTTTGATTGATCAAATATAACAAGAAGACATCATTCTTTTAAGATTACTGGTAAAAGATTCACATCAAACAAAGCCAAACACTTCTTTTTCAATCGGATCGTTAACGTTTGGAACTCCCTGCCCGCCAATGTCGTCGACAGTAAAACAATTACTACGTTCAAAAATAGACTTGACAAATATTTAGAAGCCAATCCACAACTAAAATACTATCCGTTAACGTAGCAAACTTTGAGTAAGTTCATCCAGATGTACCTATCTTACGAAATGTCGATTCAAAAGACGTCGCTAGTGGCCTGACATCGCTTGTCAGGAAGTAGTGGTAGCAGTAGTGGTAGTGACAGTAGTGACAGTCTGGTCTTGGTTGGCCTTCCTTTCCCTGCCAGCCATGGCTGGGGAGAGAAGCCTTCACCCTTACTATCCTGTATCCTTCACTCTAGACTAGATAGTGTACTCACAAACAGCCTCGTAAGGGCCAGCAGGCCTGTTGCTGTTTGTTCTTCCTATGTGTTCCTATGTGTTCCTCCTCCTCCTCCTCTTCCTAGACGCTAATAATGAAATGCCACAAAAACACCACCTCCTTTTGCGTAATATCAATATTCTGCTAGTTTTCCTCATTTCCTCCTTTGTTTCCTTGATTTTCCTGTTTCCTAAATTTTCGTTTTTTATTTGTTGTATTTGTTTTTCCTTAATTTTCATTCCTTATTTGTCTTGTTTTTGTTTCTTTTACTATTTTTTTTTCTTGTTTTCCCTTATTTTGTGGTTTCCTATATTTTCCTGTTAGTTTACATCCACTCTTTATTTTCTTTATTTCTGTCTTCTCTATACGCTGCTTTTATAACAACAACAATAGCAACAACAACAACAACAGCAGCAACAACAACAACAGCAGCAACAACAATAACAACAATAACAACAACAACAATAACAACACAACAACAACAATGATATAAGTAAATAACGGTAATAACATCATCCGTTGTGTTATTATTCATTAGTAACGTGAATTTTGTGTTACATTCATTTTATTCTTCACTGATCCGTAACCTC
>JAPQNM010002751.1:30000-40000 GCA_029783475.1 Metacarcinus magister
CCTTCAGTTTGCCTTTGCTGCCTTCCTTCCTGCCTGCCTGCCTTCTCATTACTTCGTACAGTATTCCGTTATTTTCTTTCCTCTAAAGCGCATTTCTGACGACCAAAAAATTATCTTTATTCAGTTTCTTCTTATGTTTTTGTTTTTCTAATCGTTTCCTTTTTTCCTCCACTTAAATTTTTTGCTGTTTTTCGTCGTATTTTCCTATTTGTACTTTTAATTTCCTATCTATTATTTCCTCACTCCCTTCCTCTTTATCCTTGTTTCCTTATCTTTCCTGTTTTCTTCCTTATTTTACTCGTATCTCTTCGGGAAATTCAGTAAATCTTTTGATCATATATTGGAAAAAAGGAGGCAGGTATATTTTGGACGGAACCTAAGATGGAGGGGGGATGATGGAGGGAAGGTGGAAGGAGGGAGGGAGTCATGGGGGGAGGGGGTGGCAAGGGAAACAGGACTAGCTAGCATAGGGGAGGAGAGACGGAGGAGGGGAGACAATTTGCAAAAGGGAAGGAGGGTGACTTGGGAAGGAGTTTATGGGGCGGGAGGGAAGGAGATGGGACAGGAAGGCGAGGAAGGGGTGAGGATGGGAAGGGGCGTGTTTAGGGAAGAGGTAGCCGGGTGCGGTTAACGACACCTTGCACACCTGACCCACTTAACTTCCCATGCAGGAAACACGTGGAAGGGAAGGAGGGAAGGAGGGAAGGAAGGGAACAGGTGGAGGAGGTAAGGAGGGAGAGAAGTAGGAAAAAAAATACAGGATGGCTTGGAGAGAAAAATAGAGCATCGGGAGGAAGTAAGTGTCTGAAGGGTGAATGGAGGCACCTGTTTAGTCTGTCATTAATTTAGTTTTTTATTATTATTATTATATTTTAGATTTTTTTTCTTCTTTATTAAGGAAAATATAACCACGTGCTGTTATGTAATTACTTTCCTATCATTTCCTTTTGTCACTGTTATTTTTCCGTCTCTACTTCACCATCGTCTTCTTTTTATACCTAAATTTTCCCGTTTCAACCTTCTCTGTTTCGTCCTGTTTATCAATTATTCATCTCTAACTCCTCCTCTTTTTCTTATACCATTTGTTTTCATGTATCTCATTTTCCGCTTCTTTGCTTAATTTCCTCTTGTTTTCTTCAGTCAACTTCTTTCTTGATGCGCTACTAAACGACCCGGAAATATGCACATCCTTCTTAAAATCCTATCACTAATCTATCACAAAACCACAGTCCTATCCTCTTTCTTTTACATATACTTCATGCCTATCCATACCCTATCCTATCCCTCTGCTTGTCTTCTTCCCTCTCCCTGCCTCGTCCCTTCCCTCTCCTCGTCTCCCTCGCCTCTCCTTTCCTCCCTTATCTGTAAATCAGGCGGCGCTCACTTCCTTATCGGACTCGTTATACCCGCTCAGTGCATCCTATTAAGGGCGGCAACTAAATCTTTATGAGGGATTGTTGAGGGGCCGCGATACGCTATCATGAGGCGAAAAGGCGAAGGGAGGGTGTTGAGGTGTGTGTGTGTGTGTGTGTGTGTGTGTGTGTGTGTGTGTGTGTGTGTGGAAGAGGAAGAGGAGGAGGGAAACAAAATAGAGAGTAAGGAGATAAAGGGGAGATAAATAAGCAGTTAATCCTGATAATCTGTCGATCTTGAGTGAAGCTCCACCATGTTTCGCCAACTTCTTCTTCCTCCAGGTGTGTGTCTGGCCCCTCCCTCCCTCCCTCCCTCCCTCCATCCCCCCATTCTCTTTTCTCTCTCCCCCTTACTTCCTTTACTCCACCTGTTCACCCTACTTTTCTTTCTTTTTCTTTTTTCTTTTCTTTTATCTCTGACACGTTTTCCTTCATCACCCTCCTTTCTTCTCTTTCCTCTTCCTTCTCCTCCTCCTCCTCCTCCTTCTCCTCCTACTGTGTTCTCCCGTGTGCGAAGGTCGGATTAACACCTAAGTTTCTTCATCCTCGTTCCTCAAGTATTACAAAAGAGTATAAAGGAGTACAAAGGAAGAACAGACAACAACAGTCTTAGAGTAATCCCTTGAGCCGCGCGTCCCTGTCATCTACACGAGAAAAATGCATGTTTTTTTTTTTTTTATCCTTTTCTTCTTATTCAAGTGATTTTGTTGAGGCGTTCACTTCCCTTCCTTCTGGCCAGGATATGGAGGCCCCGGTAAATGCAAGGAGAGGTAAGGGGTAGGTAAAGGGGGAGGTAAAGGGGGGTTAAGGGGGAGGTATAGAGGAAAGGGATGGGAGGGATATATGGGAGGGTAGGAGGGAAGGCAGGTCATTCACCCTAACCACAGTTTCCTTCCCTTGTTGGGGGTTGTAATGGTGCGATTGTAAGGGCGGTGGTAGCAATATGGGTCGGCGGTGGCGGTGGTGGCGGTGGCGGTGATGGCGGTGGCGGTGATGGTGGTGGTGGTGACAGCAGATGAACTGACATCCGGAGCGAGTAATTTCAGTACTAACAACAACACCAACACCAACAACAACAACAACATAAGTTCTAACCAGCATCTAACATCACGTGTGTATGCAGCACGTTGCCGTAATGGTGTATTGGCACGTGTAGCTCGTACTGAAGGCGCCGTGCAGGGAGTAGCCACGTGCAGACTTTTTCTTTTGGCGTAACAAGCTAACAAAACACAGGAACTTTTAAATCTGGACCTTTTATGTATTTCAGAAAGGTGTTTGTGTAGGTGGTGCTAATGTGACCTTCTCCAGTACTCTTTGGTTCATAAATGCAATGATTCAAGCCATTGCGGTGCTTGGCTTTGTCAGTCTTGCTGCAGGAATCACCAGGAAGATATAATATTAAAAACGTGGTGCCAGTCACGTAATATAAACACAAAGCAACAGTAATGATTTCATGGTTTCATCACTTTGTTAAATGTATCATGATATGCTCTGACAAACCTCAAACACTCACTTTTTTCCTGCCTTTGTTTGTAAGTAATATAACCTGTAATGGAAGCTAAACAGGTCTTGATTTACTTATATCATAAATGCGTTGCCTCCGAGGGAAAAACTTATCAAATATCTCAAAATATTCATAGGATTTACCGTGTTAATTCGACAAAGGAAACTGGAGCTCGACTGTCTGCATCCAGGTTTTCAAAAGTTTATTTATACTGTTATCTATTTATCTATCTTAGTACATGAAGAAGTGATACAATGGAATCACCTCTTAACACTGCTTCTGGGTCACAATTAACTCATTAACTTCACTTCTACCTGATGTGCAAAATGTAATTACTAATCTTCACCAATAGAAATGACAGTTATGACGCCACTACAATGTTCTTCAAGACTCAATACTTTAAACTTGTAATAAGGTCAGTTTGTTCTTTTCCTGCAGTTCTTCATTGCCTAAAACATGCTACAGTACCATCAGCAGGAACCAGTAGCACCAACACAGCAGTAACAGCAAGTCACGGTAGCAGGAACAGTAGTAACAGCAGGAGTCACAGTAGCACGAACAGCAGGAGACACAGTAGCAACCACGGCGGCAATTACGAGGCAGGCGGGCACCATCCTACCTCCCCTATCCTCCCTCTATCCCATCCTCCTATCCTCCCTCCCTATCTTCCTCTCGCACTCCCAGGCAGGCAGGTCCCAGGGGGCGGCCGCAACACTCAAAGTATCTCGCGGTGCCGAGCAGGACCCCGAGACCCGTAAACAAAGCTCTGGTCTGCCCTGCCATGACCTGACTAATAAATCACAAAACACACAATGAACTCCCTTATATGCAAGCGGTTTAATGCTCGCCGGCTGGTGGACGCTCAACAAATGGGTTCAAATAAAGAACAGCCGCGTACGTGCAAGCCGGGGAACAAAAGGGAATCAACTTGCACAACAACCCTGGATACCAATGTCCGCTAAAGGATATATTGGTAAGGTTTAAAGGTCCTCTTCCTGCCTTGAATATTGGCATCCTTCACTTCAATGAGCATCAAGGATATGAAGACATTGCGAAGAGGAGGGAGACAAGGGACAAGGGGGAAGGGGGATAGGGGAAGGCAGGCACACGCATGCAAACACACACAAGCACGCATGACTGCACACTCACGCACACGCACTCAAAGAAATTTACAACTCCCACTCACCAACACAAAAAAAGAAAAAAGAATAGCACTCGTGAAATATTAAAAAGAGATAATAGAATCTGAATCCATTATGATACCGACTTTTTATATCAGGTTCTTGCATCATATACTTGTTCATGTTTTCTTGAAATTCTTTAAGCAACAATATTTAAACTCATCTTCGGTACTGTTCTTTTTTTTAATAAATATGATAAAAATGCTTGTTGTGTTAGACGTATTTGAGAGAGAGAGAGAGAGAGAGAGAGAGAGAGAGAGAGAGAGAGAGAGAGAGAGAGAGAGAGAGAGAGAGAGAGAGAGAGAGAGAGAGAGAGAGAGAGAGAGAGAGAAGAGAACACCCTACATCAACTTCCTTCTCTCTTTTGCGGCGACTCGCAGGACCTCAAGCCATAACTCCTACACTTCACGACTGACGCTGAGTCGCGCACGTCAGCGGCGGTGGAGTGTGGGTCGCGGCGGTGACTCTGCTGCTGCTGCTGGTGCTGCTGCTGCTGCTGCTGCTGCTGCTGCTGCTGCTGCTGCTGCTGCTGCTGCTGCTGCTGCTGCTGCTGCTGCTGCTGCTGGCGATGACTCCCGCGTCACCCAAGGCAGTTCGTAAAAAGTGGTCAGTAAAAAGCAGGTTTGTATATCCTGTTATTAGCAACTCTGACTTTCTTTCTTATTTCAGGTGTGTGTGTGTGTGTGTGTGTGTGTGTGTGTGTGTGTGTGTGTGTGTGTGTGTGTGTGTGTGTGTGTGTGTGTGTGTGTGTGTGTGTGTGTGTGTGTGTGAGTAACGTACGCCGTTGACATACAAAAAAAACACGTAAAACCGTAACTGAGCTGTAATCAACAACTCTCTCTCTCTCTCTCTCTCTCTCTCTCTCTCTCTCTCTCTCTCTCTCTCTCTCTCTCTCTCTCTCTCTCTCTCTCTCTCTCTCTCTCTCTCGAACACACTCCCACGGCAAAGCGACGATAAAAAGAAGGGGTCTCTAGGAAGGGGTCTCCGCCTCTGGAACCCCCTTGGTGATAAAGACCCTCACAGGACCACGATGCGACCACACCAGACTATTTCCTTGTCCGTACTTCCTAGAAAACCAACCAACCAGCCCCTCGACGCTCCACTGCTCAAAGGAAGGACTATATAGAACCAAAGTTTAGTCTCATATCCCACCACTACTACTACCACCATCACCACTACTACCACCACCACCACCACCACTACCACAGTCACAATCTTCTATACCTGCAAATGATTCCTATCCTTATTATATTTCTCGGTGCTCCAGACTAAATTTATATATACAATGTGTGGTTTGATTTAATAACTCTACTACTACTACTAAAAATAATCATAAAGAATGGACACCAAACACCCAAAGAGAAGTAGAAGAACGTCCTCAACTCTTCCATGTCCATCACACAAGCTAAACAAAACAAAACAAAAAATAGAAAAAAAAAAACAACTTAATGAGTAAAGTTGAAAGTAAGACAATATCCATCATCACATTTTTTTACAACTGTGTTTACCTCTAACCACTGATGATGATGATGATGATGATGATGATGATGATGATGACGATGCAAATAACAATAATGATGACGATTGCATGAGATTTAGTAATACAAGTTGAATTCCTGACTTTCTTTTACATCATTAAGGAGAAAGATATAGACAAGGTTGGGTGGAGTTGATGTTCCTGATGAGAGAAAGCGGAGAGTAGGTAGGAAGGAAGGTAAGAGGGATGTGGAGGGTGAGGGCGTGTGATGGAAGGGGAAGAGAGAGGGAGGAAAAAGGGGGGGGTGTCTGTTCTGGTACCTGAGGGAGAGACGTGAGAGTGAGATATGCAGGTATGGAGGAAGACGAAGAGGAGGAAGAGGAGGAGGAGAAGGAGGAGGAGGGGGTGGTGGTGGTGGTGGTAGCAGAAAGAGACAGCCTAAAAAATGAGGGAAGGAGAGATGAGGAGGCGCTGGTGATGAATAATGATGCACTTCTTCAGTACCTCTACATATGGTCACCTTCCTCTCCAGACAGGCGAAGGTGATGATGATGATGATGATGATGATGATGATGATGATGATGATGATGATGATGATGATGATGATGACTAAAGCCAATGAAAACTATAATAACGACGATATTGACTATGAAGAAAACGACAATGATGATATTTTTCATAACACTACCACTATCACCACCACTAATAATAATAACAACAATAATAATAGCGTTAATGGTGTACTGTAGTGGTGGTGGTGGTGGTGGTGGTGGTGTGGTGGTGGTCATGAAGGTAGGGTCAAAGTCAAGGTCTTTACTGGAGCCTATGTTATGATCGCCTCCAGCAGCGTGACGATAATTAATGAAGCTTCAGGGGTCGAGATGGTTAATGACGCGAGTGTTATTGTGTGGTGGGTTAGGTTTAGCAGAAGCCGAGGCGTGGAGGTGTGGGGGGGAGGGCGTGGGGTGGGCGTGGAGGCATACGGGCGGCCGGGGGTGTGGTGGTGGTTGGTCAACACCCTTCCCACACCGTTTACCTGATGCAGAGAAGCAGGTGGTAGTGGAGGAGGAGAGTGGAGGAGGTGGAGGAGGTGGTGGTGGAGGAGGTGATGGTGGTGGTGGTGGTGTGAAGTCTAACATTTGACACCATGAAGCTGTGTATTATTAGGAGTATAGAAAAAAAAGTCGATGTAGTAAAGAATGATAGTTTTACCGAGACATTGTGGACACGCATTTATATTTTGAATTATGCATTATTCCCGATGAAAAATAAAGCATCACGGTATAGTTTGTATAATTACCTTCATCGTTTCTACATTCATTCATTTATATCATGGCAGTAGACTCTTTTTTAATCTATTTACCTACTTCTACCTGCTTACCTGCGAGAGAGAGAGAGAGAGAGAGAGAGAGAGAGAGAGAGAGAGAGAGAGAGAGAGAGAGAGAGAGAGAGAGAGAGATGTGGTTATTCCAGATGCCGTCCGTAGAGCATAAACAACTTCATTACGAATCGATAATTGGAGGTTGTGTGTGTGTGCCGCTGTGACGTCACCAGGTAGTCGCCCCGTCACAGGTAATTACTGGTGGCGGCCAAGAGGGTGCTGGTGAGGCTAATGGTGGTGGTGAGTGATGGTGGTGGTGGTGGTGGTGGTGGCTTGTGGGTGGCGCATCGTGGGAGGTGGGGAGAGACTGGTTGGTATATAGTGGTGGTAGTGTGGTGCTTTGAAATGTTCTGTAAGTGGTGGTGGTGGTGGTGGTAGGGTGGTATGGGTGTGGATGTATGTGGTGGGGGTGGTGTGTTGTAGTGGTACTGGTGGTGGTGTGTGTGGTGGTGGTGGTGAACTATACTGATCAGCGCAGCGGTGTGTGTGTGTGTGTGTGTGTGTGTGTGTGTGTGTGTGTGTGTGTGTGTGTGTGTGTGTGTGTTAGTGATGGTGGTGGTGGTCCGTGGTGATGACTCGACGATTTTAGGGAAGTAAAACTGATTTTTCCAATTTTTTCCCCCATTGCATGTGGTCTCGTAAAACTGTAATAAAGGTGACAAGACACGCCTCGCAATGAGCTGGAAAGAAGATCCAGTTGGTGCGGGGGAGAAAAAAAAAAAGGAAAAAGAAGAAAAAGAAAAAAGGCACCTTAATGAAAACCATGAAGTGAAAATAGGAAGACAACGGGACAAAGTTATTAACCTTTTGCGTCGATAACTGGTAGAAAGAGAAAGAGAGAGAGAGAGAGAGAGAGAGAGAGAGAGAGAGAGAGAGAGAGAGAGAGAGAGAGAGAGAGAGAGAGAGAGAGAGAGAGAGAGAGAGAGAGAGAGAGAGAGTCCAAGTGTGTTAGGTAGGTGTGTGTAGAGTGTGTGGCGGTGTGTAGTAAGGGAGCACCGTCGCGTGATGAGTGTTGTGGTAATTGTTTGAGGGTGTGTTACGGGTAGTGTAGGTAACAGGTGCCGCTAACTTGTGGGAACGACTATAGCTGTGTGGCATCAGGAGGCCAAGACGTGCGTGTTAAGGGCAGTGTGTGTGTGTGTGTGTATGTATGTGTTGGAGGGGGGTAGGGGGAGGAGAAAGGGGGGGTTGTGATATGAAGTGCGTGGCAGGTGGTGTGAGTTAGGGACGTGCAGTGTTTCCTTAATAACGGCGAGGAATAGACAATAAGGAACACAGCCACACACTGCTCCGCCTCCTTGCCTCCCCGCCTCCTGCTCTCTCCTCACCCCGCTACGCACCGCTGCCGCCTTTCTCCCCGCCTACTTGACCTGGTGACCTGGGCCGACCTGACTCACCCACCTAGTGCTGCCCTCTATCAGCAGCAGCGGCAGCAGCCTCCCGCGAGAGTTTAATGCTCATTGTGGCCAAGAGATAGCGCGCGGCCCGACAATAGAGGACATTTTGCAGCGAGTAAATCTTCTTTTGCATTTGTAGTCGGAAGGAGAATGTATTGTTGTATTTATGTGTTGAAGATGAATTGTTTTGTTTTCTTTCTCCCAGGATTTTTATTTCTTTCTCTCTCTCTCTCTCTCTCTCTCTCTCTCTCTCTCTCTCTCTCTCTCTCTCTCTCTCTCTCTCTCTCTCTCTCTCTCTCTCTCTCTCTTTGATCACATAACAAGAGATAACAAATGGCTAGCATCAAAATATCCACTAACTCAGTAGGACGTGCCCTGCATGGACAATTAATAAATAACAGGGAAAGATATAATATGGAGGTTTTCCCATCAAAGAAAGTCTAATTCGCCTCCTGTATTTAGCTACAACACACACAAAAATATTACTGTCATCCTCGTCCCTTGAGATCAATAAAGCTTGTATTTAAAATTTTTATTACATATGCAACTTTGCGTCAATTAGTTATTCTTCGTATAATTTTCATGAAAGCGGGACACAAACGCGTTTAAAACTATAAAATGTTTATGACATCGGGACTGTGTCGGAAAATGTCATTATGGATATATAACAACAATAGCATTAGGAGTAGTAATAGTAGTGGTAGTACAGTAGTAAAGGTAGAAGAGTAAGTGTTATGAACATTATTACTATTGCTATTATTATTATTATTATTATTATTATTATTATTATTATTATTATTATTATTAGTAGTAGTAGTAGTAGTAGTAATAGTAATAGTAGTAATCGTAGTAGTAGTATAGAAGTAAAATGTATACTAACTATCTTTAACTACGTATACTTTGTCGAGTCAGTTGCTCAGTCATTTTTTATAATTGAAAATGTGACCACCGTGCTAGTACTTAGTATGCTGAGGGCAGCAAGGCCACCGAGGATAAGCATTTCGTAGAACTTTTTATTTTATTTTTGTGCAGTGGAATACATTTTTTTTGGACAATGCTTCTACCGCCTGAACCTGGCCCACACAAGACGGCCCGATGCAAGGCTAGAATTACTATTTATGTTACGTTGACGAGGATGTTGGCGGTGAGTTGGGCAGAAACTCGATGCTTTTCCCTCTCGTCTCAACAAAATTAAAGTCTCACCAGCCAGGTACGGTGTATAGGCCTATAATTTTGTCGGCCTATTCATTGGTATTCTAGTTTTCGCTATAGTCTGGAAGAGCCACCTGGATGCAAATATCCTGCGTGGTAGAGGAATGGAAGAGCGATCCTTTCCTACAGTCGTCCAAGTCCTCGGGTAACGGGCGGTTCCCAACACGCAGCCAAGGCGGGGCGGGGCAACACATGGTAGGGAATGAACCTTATACTACGATAGTACTTCCAACTTACTGTAGAGAAGGAACAACACAGTATGGTAGGGTTGACATACAGGGCGTGGACGGAGGTTAAAGCTTGTTGTTACACTGCAGTGGTAGTGCGTCCCCAGGAACACAAGACACTGACTCCACCCTGGATTATGCTACGTACTTGGAACTCATCAGAGAACGTATTTTGAGAAAGCTCTGTCCATTTACCGCATCAGAAGTAT